>CADEHL010000709.1:2860741-3045741 GCA_902827135.1 Harpagifer antarcticus
AGGAACAATAGAGCATTAAAACACATATGTAATCTATAGGGGGGGGGGTGTGGTGTGTGCGCGCGTGCGTGCGTGTGTGTAACTTCGTAAGTGTGTCCTGCTCTTAGATGTTCATTACAATCAGACAAAGAAAACGTAAAATAACATAATACAAAAAGGTACAACTGATGTACTTTTTCTTTTTCTTGAAAAATACGTAATAATAAATTCTGGAAATAACGCATTTGGGGTTTTCTGACAGCGCGGAAACCCCCCAGTGGAACTATAGAAACAAGCATACGGATGTAATTTCGGTTGAGATGTAAGGCTACATTTACATTTTAGATTTGAAAAACGTGTCATGATCATTTTTCATTATTATGTAATAAAACAATTAACTCTTATTGACGATGTTGCTTTAGTAATGTAGTTAAATAAGTTTTCACGAGCGTAACAATCCCGTCAAATCAAATAAAAATACACCGAGCGAGCCATAAATGACTTGTTACAAAATATGATAAAAACAATTATAACAACATAACAAAAAATTAACCCATACGTGTGATTGAATGGGCTATATTCACAAGAAAGACTAAGTTTCTTATTAAACACAAAAGTTACAAATCAAAGTGGTACTCACGATGTAATAAAGAAAAGGTCTGTAAGTATCCAGCCAGCGGTGTGTGTGCCCTCGGCTCTTGTTTCGTGGCTGCCTGAGCTGCTGATGTGTTGGAGTTATTATGGTCAGCACATGTTGCTTCCTTGTTCTCGGCTCTTTTCTCGATGCTGCCTGCAGAGGGATGTACCATTACCGTCAGTGTGACTCACTTCCTTTACTCGACGCCGTGAGCAAGCGCTGACTGGCTCCGCGCGAGAGCGACACCTCGCCCGGTCCAAATATGGGCAGTGAAGGTAAAAGCCAAGTGGGGGGATTACCATCGGGTTACACTGTGTTACTACTATTGCAGCATCTTGTGTTTGTTCGTCCCTTCATGTGGTGTAATGTTATGAAATACATTTACTCAAGTAAAATTGCCTTGCAATATTTTGTTTCTATTCTGTTTCTTTTTGCACTTATCTTTATTGTGTTATGCCTTATGTATGTTGCTTTGTTAATGGACGTCAGTTTTTCATTGCCATGACTACACTGTGCATATAACAATAACACTTTGAATCTGAAACTAGCCTACTTAAGTACTATTTTGGGGTACTTTTACTTTACTTAAATGTTTCCATTTTTTGCTACTTTATACAAAGTACAATAATGGCGTCCAAGTTGTAGTGGAGTAGAACATCTACAACTTGGAAGCCATTATTGTAGGCTACTCAAGGTATTTGACAACAATAGGTTCTAGTTGCTTTTTAAAGATCCAGATAATTAGCTTATACAATATTTACATAAACTAATACATAAACTATAATATAATTAATTAATAGGTTCATGTATCCAGTAGTCATTGCATTATCACCATTTACATTTTAACCACATGCACACTTGAATGCATGAATGAAAATAATCCAGTAAATTAATATATACACAATAAGTACTTTTACTTTTGGTACTTTAAGTATATTTTAATGCCAGTAATTTTTGTACGATTTAAAGGGCCCATGTCATGCTTTTCCAGTTATTACCCGTCCCCTTGTGTGTTGTGAAGGTTTTTATGCATGTGAACGGTCTGCAGAGTCAAAAACCCTCAAAGTAGCCTACACCCTGTAACACAGAAAATACCTGGCTATGCTGCCCCAAAACGCCTCGTTGAAGATTTCTCATTTTCCATTGTTTGCTTCCTGGGTTCTGTGACGTGTGAACACCCAAATCAACAACAAATGACCGCATTGTCCCAAATGGACCAATCTGTGGCACCTCACACACCAGGATCCCTTGGCTAACTACAGGACCCCATTGACTTGCATCGAGCTCCCTGAACGCTGATAATAGATGAGTTGGGATCGCGAAGAAATGCTCTCCGCAGACCCATTCTCACAGCGTTATAAACCTTTTTCTTACTCAATATCAAGCCACACTTATTGTTTTTACTTCGGCTGTGAGTGTTTGTGTGTGCTCAGGATGAGTTTCGCTTGTTCTCGCTGTATCACCGACCTGGAAACCTGTCTGCGACGAGCAGCAGCGACGAGCCTCGCAACGAGCCTCGCAACGTCCGGACCAATCAGAGCAAACTGGGCTCACAGGGAGGGGGGGGGCAGGAGCTCCAACAAGCCGTTTAGGACAGAGAGTGAATACCTGGTGAATACACATACTATACAGCAGGGGTAGCCAACACGGTGCCCGCGGGCACTTAGCCGCCCGCAGGGGCAACGTGAGTCGCCCGCCGGCCATGTTCTAAAAATAGCTCGCCAAACAAATCCAAAATGTGGTTTTCGTTCTAGCTCCGTGCTAGAGCTTTTCTGGTTCGGAACCGGTTTTTCTTTTCAGCCCCCGTTTTGTTCACACCGCCCAGAGCCCGACTGGTGCTGCCGCTGCTGCGTCATGACGTCACCGTTTACGTCGCTGATTTTCTCCCCAACGGCGCTAACTACAACAACAATGGGGGACTGCGTCGGGTCGATGATCGTGTTGCTTTTAATCATACGAAGCCAGATTAAATTAAATAACGACTTCTCCAACCTTATACTTTTCTCCAGAGTGCCTTGGTTCATTGTTTATTAATGTGTTACAGCGGCATTTACCAACTGCTGCAGTGCTGGCTGCTCTTCCACAGGAGTTTATTCTCCCGTTAACTCACAGCAGCGGCCGCTGTAAAGTATTCACTGTCCGACTCACACAAGCAGCTGATACATATCCCCAATTCCCCATAAGTGAATGTGTGTCGGTCTGAATTGACGCTGTTTGGCATCACAACGCTGTTATGAAAGTTTCTCTGGTATAAAATGGGTGATGTTACCATAGCAACCGAAGCTAAACTGACTATAACTTGACTACTTGTTGCTATCCTATTCAATAATTAAAGCTGCAAGCAGCGTTGAGCGGGTCTTCGACGCTGTTGTCCGCACGTTGACGTGTCTAGGTGTGTCGAGGACTCGGCCGTTGGCAAACGTGGGAAGTTTCAGGCCGATCGGAGAATGTGTTTGAGTTATAGCAGTAACACAAACATTGTGTTTGATGGTGGGTGATCTGTCGCCATGGCAACGGCATTTGATGACACCCCATAATATGATTAGTTGTGTTGAGGGCTGCATTGTTATCAAACCTGTGAAGTTTTGTGCCATTTGGAGCATGTGAACTGGAATATGAGAAAACCATGTTGCCATGGCAACGGTATATGATGACATCCCATAATTGGCATAGAGCTGTTGAGGGCCGGACTAGGAGCCATCATATAAAGTCTGGTGCTGTTTGCACCATTTTCCATTGACTTACAACAACATCGTATTTTTTGGCGAAGGATGCGTTGCCATGGCAACGACATATGATGACATCCCATAATTGACATAGAGCTGTTGAGGGCCGGACCATTAATGATAGTCTGAAGTCTGGTGCAGTTTGGAGGATTTTCCATTGAATTACACAACATTGTATTTTTTGGCGAAGGATGCGTTTCCATGGCAACGACATATGATGACATCCCATAATTGACATAGAGCTGTTGAGGGCCGGACCATTAATGATAGTCTGAAGTCTGGTGCAGTTTGGACCATTTTCCATTGACTTACGACAACATCGTATTTTTTGGCGAAGGATGCGTTGCCATGGAAACGGCATACGGTGAGATCTCAGATTTCACGTTGAGCTGTTGAGGCATGGACCAGTGATATAAAAGTGAAGATTGGGGGACGATGGGACCGTGTGCATTGGATTTATAGCGACATCGTTGTTATGGCGAAGGATCCGTCGCCATGGTAACGCCAAATTAAGTAACATCAGATTTGACCTAGAGCTGTTCAGGGCTGTAGTGTTAACCATCATGTGAAGTTTGGTGGCGTTCTGAGAATCAAACGGCTTATGCCACAATAGTCTATTAGACTATTGTGGCATAAGCCGTTTTCTATAGGCACATTTTACCAGCATATTTTTCATTATGATTCTACTTGTGATAGTCGGACATGACAACCTATGCAGCCCATGTATTGATTCCAGCTGCTATAATACAAAACAAAACGTCTGTCTGCTCTCCACAATGTTCAATAACAGCGAACGGATGGTCAAAGTAAGGCACAAATAAACAGAATCACAAGAAGCCAAGAAGACTTTAAAGTATGTTTGTTTTTTTACAAGTGTTGCGTTATAGTCACTTTGCTCTGCACTACTGTTTGTTACAACTTTTATTTGCCGTACTCGCCTTTAACTGTTAGCTCAGGTTAATCTCGCCCGCCTCCGACGTAAGCGTGACGTATGCGGTGCTTGCTTTCTAGACGGACAACTTTGTGGTGCTTGAAACGAACCGGATTCCGGAGTTGAGAGGCATTTTTTACTTAAGTGAAAAAATCTGAGTTCTTCTCTCTCCTCCATCCTACAATCACACCATAATTGTACTATCCAGTGGTGGCATGGTGTAATACTTTTATGTATCCCTAATGGCAGCTATCTATGAGGATATATTTTTTTATGAAAGGGTTGACTGTGTGTGGCAGATAGCAGTGAGACTGTGACCTCATTGTTGACAGGTTGATCGATCATGGCGCCACCCAGAGTGGCTGCCTGTACTGAGCAGCTCTTCCTTTGTTTCTAGCTTTTCTAGCTTTTCTCCTTTTTTCCCCACTACTTTGAAGTTTTAGTGGATTTAATTTAACTGTAATGTTGGGACACTGTTCTCAACTTGTATATATTATTGGTAGGAGTTTTACCCGGAGTTTTTTTTTTTTTTAAATCACACTTCCAATGGATTCAAACGGCAGTACAATCACCTATTCAGAAGAAGCGCTCCTCTCCCTCCGGGGCCGAGCTGGATTGCCACCAAGAGATATACCAGCTATTATATGCAGACACAGACGGGGGACACGAGCTGGAGTCCTCGTGAAAAAGAACAGGGAGAATAAAATGAGGATTCAAACCTTATCTGCCCTCCGTAATCATGGGGAACGTCAGGTCGTTGACAAACAAGACGGACGAACTTGCAGCACTCGTGAAAACCCAGAGGGAGTACCGGGAGTCGAGCTTGCTGTGTTTTACAGAGACATGGCTACACAGGGATATTCCAGACTGTCTGGTGGAGCCGGACGGCTTCACGGTTGTTCGACCTGACAGGGACACGCGGAGCGGCAAGAAGAGAGGCGGGGGACTTGCCGTTTTCATTAACAACAAATGGTGTAACCCTGGACACATAACTGTAAAGGACCAAACCTGTTCTTCAACAGGTTTGACCATCCCATCTCCAGCTCAACAGGACAGCAAGGGTTCCCAAACTACTTCTTCTTCTTCTTCTTCTTCTTCTTCTTCTTCTTCTTCTTCACCCAGCAGTTTTACACCCCTAATAATCACCACCGGACAAGTTAAGAATCAGCTATCGAAGATCAACGTGAGGAAGGCAAGGGGTCCAGACAACACCAACCCCCGAGTGCTCAAGACGTGTGCCGGTCAATTAGCAGGAGTTTTTCAGCACCTCTTCAGTCTCTCCTTGGCCTGTTGCTCTGACTTCACATGTCATGAAGATCTTTGAGAGACTGATTGTGCAGCACCTCAAACCCCTCGTGTGTGACTCCATGGACCCTCTACAGTTTGCCTACCAGGAAAACATTGGTGTAGAGCAGTGGTCACCAACCTTTTTAAGCCCAAGATCACCGACCTCGGCCTAGGTGAAAGGCGAGATCTACCTATTGCAGAATTGAGTGAAAAAGATGGCCCAGACATTGCTTCCAATTTGAGGCCTTTTATATAGGCTAATTGCATCTGAATTACTGTTACAATGAAGGCTCCATAATCAGCTCACGTGTATTTCCATGCAACTCGCTGATTGGTCTGGTGACTTGCCTCTGTTGCATTCACTGAACACGGGAAATTGCAGTCCTGCCGTCCTCTCTTGTGTCATGATGAGGTTCACGTAAAGCACGGTTAATGTATTATATTATTGAGGTGTCTCAAATATACGTCAATCAAGTGGCACCTGCTAACGGGGTGGCGGATGATAGGTTTACATCTAAAAACGTATTTTTCAAACATTATTTTAATTGTATTTATTTATTTTGTTACTTTTTTAACGGCCCGCGATCTACCCGCACCACACTCGCGATCAACTGGTCGATCGCGATCGACCGGTTGGCGACCACTGGTGTAGAGGATGCTATCATCTACATGCTCCACAGAGCCTACACACAGCTGGAGAAGCCGCACAGCTCACTGAGAATTCTGTTCTTCGACTTCTCCAGCGCCTTCAACACGATCCAGCCACACCTGCTAGCTGAGAAGCTGTCAGTGATGCAGGTGGATCACAGCATGGTGGCCTGGATCACAGACTACCTCACCAGCAGACCTCAGTATGTCAGACTGCAGGGCAGCGTGTCTGATGTGCTGCTGAGCAACACCGGAGCCCCCCAAGGAACTGTGCTGTCACCTTTCCTGTTCACTCTCTACACCTCCGACTTCCGCTTCAACTCCGGCTCATGCCACCTACAGAAGTTCTCTGACGACTCCTCTATTGTCAGCTGCATCACAGATGACGATGAGGAGAAGTACAGGGCCCTGGTTAAGAACTTCGTAGGCTGGTGTGACGAAATCACCTCCAGCTCAACATCAGCAAGACTAAGGAGCTGGTGGTGGACTTCAGGCAGAGCAGCAAGACGCCTCTGACCCCCATCACCATCAGGGGGGAGGTGTGAGGTGGTGAACAGCTACAAGTTCCTGGGAGTGCACTTAAACAATAAACTGGACTGGTCAACAACAACACGATGCTCTCTTCAGGAAGGGACAGAGTAAGCTGTTCTTCCTGAGGAGGCTCAGGTATTCAACGTGTGCACGAGGCTGCTGCAGATGTTCTACCAGTCTGTGGTGGCCAGTGTGCTCTTCTTTGCCGTGGTGTGCTGGGGTGGAAACACAAACACTAGGGACACTGGCAGGCTGAACAGGCTCGTGAGGAAGGCTAGCTCTGTAGTGGTTGTACAATGGACAATCTGGAGGGTGGCGAGGGGAGGACAAGGAGGAAGCTCGACAGCATCCTAGAGAACCCCTCCCACCCACTCCACGCAGAGCTAGTGAAGATGAGGAGACGTTCAGCCACAGACTCATCCCTCCACAACAACGCACCAAGCGCCTCGGACAGTCCTTTGTGCCTGTAGCCATCAGGCTGCACAACAAGGGGTTAAATATGAAAAATAAATAAAATAAAATCACTGGTCATAAATATACACTGTTCCACAACCCATGTTAACTTGTCACTTTAACTTATTCCGCACTTTATAACTTAGATGATGACAAATATGTATATATGCTGACAGTTATTTTACTCTTATTTTTATTCATCTCCTATTTTCATAGTCTTTTATTATTTTATCATTATTATTTTTTTCCTTGATTTTATGTTATTTATTATTTATTTTAGATTTATTTGATCTGCGTGAATCTTTGCTGTACTGTTTTTTTCACGCTTACCCTGTTGCTGCTTTGTACAACTGAATTTCCCCTCGGGGATTAATAAAGGTTCATCTTATCTTAAACGGTTCGCTCATCACGCAAGCTATCACATGACATGAAAGGTAGCAAGGTCATTGGACAGACAAATTACAAATGCATTTAGGTTGCTTGGTTACTTTGAAGACTGCGTGAACCAATCAATGCCATTGGGGCCCCAAAAAAAATCAATGAAAAAATATATTTAAAAAAAGATATTAAAAAAGATATTTATTTTTTGCATGGGCCCCTGGCCGGTTCTAGGCCCTGGTGCGTTGCACCGGCTGCACCGGCGATAGTTACGCCACTGGAGCCAGTGTAAGGCAGCCAGAACAGGAGTAATGTGGTCCCTTTTCCTAACTCTAGTTAGTACACGAGCTGCAGCATTTTGAATCAGCTGAAGCGACTTAACTGACCTCTTGGTACACCCTGATAATAAAGAGTTACAATAATCCAGCCTTGAAGTAACAAATGCATGGACTAGTTTCTCAGCATCGTTTTGAGGCAAGATGTGCCTGATCTTTGCTATGTTACATAGATGAAAAAAGGCGGTCCTTGAAATTGATTTTATGTGGACGTGAAAGGATAAATCCTGATCAAATATAACACCAAGATTCCTTACAGTCTCACTGGAGGCCAAATTAATGCCATCCATAGTTAGTATATCTTTAGATAATTTGCTTCGTAGAATCTTTGGGCCGAGTATAATAACTTCAGTTTTGGCCGTGTTTAACATCAAAAAGTTGAAGATCATCCACGTTTTTAAGTTCTTGAGGCAGTCTTGAATTGTATTTAGATTATTGGTTTCATCAGGCTTGATGGATAGATATAGTTGAGTATCATCCGCATAACAATGAAAATCTACAGAGTGATTCCTTATAATATTGCCTAACGGAAGCATATATAATGTGAACAAAATAGATCCAAGCACTGAGCCCTGTGGCACTCCATGGCTAACTTTGGTTTGCATTGAAGATTCATCGTTGACAGACACAAACTGAGAGCGTTCAGATAGATAGGACCTAAACCAGCCTAAAGCAGTTCCCTGTATGCCAACTAAGTGCTCTAGTCTTTGCAATAGGATATCATGGTCGATAGTATCAAATGCAGCACGGAGATCGAGCAAGACAAGAATAGAGACAAGTCCTTTGTCAGAGGCTATTAGAAGGTCATTTGTGACTTTAACCAGATCTGTCTCTGTGCTATGATGTGTTTCTAAAGCCAGACTGAAAATCTTCAATAACTCATTGTTTTTTAAGTAATCACACAACTGTTTTGTGACTGCTTTCTCAAGAATTGTGAGAGGAACGGAAAGATTAGAAATAGGTCTATAGTTGGCTACAACCTCTGGATCGAGGTTGTGCTTTTTAAGAAGCGGTTTTATCACTGTTACTTTGAAAGATTGTGGAACATAGCTGATAATAAGACATACTTCATAATATTTAATAAAGAAGTGCTAATTAATGGAAAAACTTCCTTCAACAGCTTAGTTGGAATCGGACTAAGATACACGTTGATGGTTTAGAAGAAAGAATTATTGAATTTCAATGTTCGAGGTTTTATGGCTGAAAAGCATTATAATTTACTATCTAGTGTAATATTAGAACTTAAATTTCAGGGAGCTGTTGATAACACTATACTGGTCAAAGGCAAAAGTCATTAATTTAGTTTCTAAGAGTTACAATTGTATCATTTAAAACGCATGCCACCTAAAACGCAAATGGTAATATCATTGTAATAATTTCGATGTTAGATTGGCCCTACACTATAGTTGTATCTACCCACCAGTACTCCTTTGACCTCAGAGCTCCAGTCATAATAAGCTGTGAGTCATGTTTAATTCAATAAACCAACCATAAATACCAGCAGTTCATAGCAACACAAACCGAAAGACTGCTGCTGTAAATCACACCCTGCATGCTCATATCTTATTAACAAGTAACATAAGTGGTTTCTTCTCCTTAAATAAAAACATATCCTCTCATGATGTAATATTTAGCTCCTTAGAAGTGGTAATAAATACAATAATAGGCTCCATATAGAGATTTATTTGAGATATTGCAGTTTAATTGACTGCCAAATACATTACAGACAAGTTAAATAAAATAATGGAAGTGTTATGTATAGTAGCCTACTCATAATGAAGATGGACCACTTTAAATTGTAATTTTATCATATATATTATATTATTTCCATACTACTAATGCTCATGTAAGCAGGATTTTGAATGTTGCATCAGATAGGGTTTATAATGTGTCTGAAATAAATACTATTTACCTCTTAGACAAACAGAAATATAATGTATTATAACATGGATATATTCAAATGAATTACAAAAACCCCAGAAGTACAGAGCTTTGTTATCTGTTACTTTCCACCTCTTCTTTTTAGATACTTTTGATGAGGCTAAAACATGTATCTACTGACCAGCTAATGTGAGTTTCCCTGTCACCCACTAGAGGGCAGGCTGGTCTCTTTCCCAAATATCGTCGAGGCCTTTTTGACTGGTTGCATTTTTCTGAAGCACATTGCACTTAACGCAGAAATGTCATGACTTCTCTTCCACTACATAGTAAGGCATCAACTCTCCCTCTCCCCCCAATCCCTGCATGCATTACCACTCCTCCATTTTTGTATAATTTAGTCAAATATCAAGCTAACATTTGAATTTAAATCTTGTTTTTGCATACACTTTAAAGGAATTTCTGCAATACTTTCGATTGCTTCCCTAATTTCTAACTATACCATATCATCCAATTAGTGTGGTTTTTGCAACATATAACTGCATACCTAATTAATTGTCTTCCTGCATTTATTTACTTATGATTACTTAGTTTCTTTGCCTGTTATTATTTATTTCTTGTTGATGTCAGTGCAGGTACACTGAGGACACTGTGTCAGATCTGTGTGCATTTTTCTTCTCTCCTGCCACAACTGGATTACACTCCCTGTCCCAGATGCCAACTCAAGAGTAAATTATTGCTGCGAGTGTGTATGCGAGAGATAGAGATGGATGGTTAGAGCGAAAAGGAGTGGGATGAGAGAGATAGAAATTGTTAGAGGGTGGTTGTCTTTGATATTGATTAACATTGTTTTGACGAAATTAAATTGTCTTCTCTGTCTTTGCTTGCCTTCCGTCTCTTTCTCTCACCCTTTTGCTCTTGTCGACCTCCTTCCCACTCCATCTCCTTGGGCCACATCTCTGTAGGCAATTCATGTTGTTAACTACAAGACTGATTGCATTGCAGTGTCTTTAAAACAAGCAATTAATTTTCTCAAAGAGTCACAGGTCGTTCTGCTCCTTTTCTTTTTCTCGTTCTAATCCTGACGAAGCTGCTTCACAACTTTCTCCTTCTGAAAACTATTGATTTTCCCTGTCAGTTTATCATTTGTGCTTCTCAAACACTGACCAGTATTATGCTGTGATAACGAGAAACCAAACTGTGACACCTCATACTAACACACTGAGACATTTCTTTTTGTATATCTCGCTGCTGTCGTTATTTTGTAGATAAGTATTGGAAATGAAACCACTTGACCTCGAAATGTGATCGTTCTTTTTCAGGAACAGCTTCTCTTTGAACGCGACTGGCGGTATCAATGGAGCCCACACGCACACACCACATGCAGCCTGTTTCGCCTTTAAAAACATATTGATTTCTCTCTTTCGCAGGGAGCTTAATGCCATCGATCGGCCTGGCCCTTTCAAGATCAGCGCCAGTATAAGCATCTCTTCCCCTAACACACATGCTGCCTCTTTCCCCTCAGGTAATGACTGTCCTTGAGCTGGGGGGAATAGTTTGTCTGCATTAAGAGAGAGAAGTGCTTCTCATGCCATGCAGTCCCTCTCCGTCCTCTGTGCTCCCTGGTAACGTGGTTAAACTATGGAACGTGCATTTGCCTCTTCGACAAAAGGTATGAGCGAATGCAGCACACACCTCCTTTTGACTTTATCATCAGACACTACCCCCTCCCCCCCTCCTCCTCCTCACCTCTCAGTGGGTCGATACCTATTGTATTTGCCAATGCATTAGACCAGTGCCCTCTTTTAGATCGAAAAGTTGGCTTTACTCAGTATGGCGTTTTGACAGGTAAAATGCTATAACAAGAAGAACTGCTATCCTTTCTACCATTATCTTGTTTTTTTAGGCAACTAGGATCAAGTTAATCACAGTCATTGGTTGGTTATCTCCTAGAAAAACAGAAATGAGGACTTATTAATTGCTTAATAAAACATGCTGAACAATCTAGATTTTAGGAGAGACAATCGCAGACACATTAAAGTTCTATATGAACCATAGAAACACCCTTCACCTGCTGCATGAGCTACAGCACTGTTTTATAAACCTAGAGCTCTGAACACTCACAAGAAAAAGACAAAGAAGATTCACACAAAACGATGAGGTCACAAAAACCGTTATAAGATGAGAAGTAAACAACAGACAGAAAGGTTTAAGTTGGTACGGCTCATTATAAATGCAAACAGGAGTTACAGAGCAACCCTGTCATCATTATTTATTATTTTGAGTCATGTTGCTGGCTATTTAATGAATGAGAGTCGAGTATTAACTCTCTTCTAGCTCTGCTTTTGGTCTCTACCGACTCCCGAGGCAGACATGTGGCTCTGCCATGTTCAGCAGCTGGCTTACTCTTTCTGTCGGCTTGTACACTACATCTACAATTCCATGACAATGGGGCAAACTCCTGGTGGTAAGAATGTTTTAATTTAATTTCAAATTGGGGTAGTAGTTTGACCTTTTCAGGACTAAAACACACGAAAAATAAACAATCTGAGAGGGGAATTTCATTTTGTTGGTGACTTTTCATTCATGTATTCAGACCCTCTACTCCTGGATAGACATGGGCTGAACATAGCATACATTACAGCTATAACCTTCTTCGAAGTACATTAAGGATAAACAATACAATTCAGAAAAGGATTAAGAGTAAAAGAAACTCAATAATTGTAACACATTTCAAATAGACTAAGTAAATTACCGGTTTAAGTGATTGTGTGTTTGAATCAAAAGTGTGCCTTCTGTTGCTGTTTCTATCCTGTTTTTATTATTTCATATCTTTGTATGGCGAGACGTGATGTGTCTATTATGTTTTCTTCTTGTCTACTTTCATTTTTCTGTTTAGCTTATTAGTTTGCTAGAAAGTTATAAAATGCCCTCCAGTTACATGCGACTCTAATGGTAGTATGTGTTACCTATTGTACCATCTCTGGCACTGAAAAGATAGATGCTCAGGGACTACTTGTATAATGTAAAACTATTTAACATATGTAGGTCTGTGCTGTGAGAGGCGTCGGGAGGTTCAGTTTACGGCGTGCCCCGGCCGGCCTGCGGTCGAATCTTGTCGAGCTCCCGGCCCCCTCTGCTGTCTGAACAATTAAATCAGTCAAGGTGAGTGGACTCTTTTTCTTTTCTAAGAATAGATCAAAAGATAAATGGATAAAAGCGCAACCTGGTTTAATAGTTAATACTAGTCCACTTTAAGACCCACGATAAAAAACTAATTGTCTTATTACGAAACATTTCACCTGTATGTCAGCAGTTACCATGGAGATTTAGTGCAGATATGTGAGGCTCTGCTTAATGGTCTGACCTTAACCTTGCATTTTCTCGATTGAACGCTTTCATGATGTTGAAAACGCATGTGCATACTTTATACAGCAAATCAATATTGCAACAGCAGTCTATTCTCTTATCCGAACACATTAGTTATTCTTTTAATATAAATAAAGAAGGCAAAAACTTCTGCTTTGGTTAAAAAAATGTTAATGTTTTAAATTGTGTAAATCTTGTGAATTTTTTTGAACTGATTTCCAAGTCTTCCATAGCCTTGAACAACCCTTTACAAACCTTTCCCCTCCCCCATCTGCATTTCTCTCTCTGCCCCTTTTTGCCCCTCTGTCCTGCTCTCTCGCTCTTTCCCTTTCTCGCTCTCTCTCTTCCAAGCTGTGTCTCTTTCCTGTGTGCTGGGGGGCCAGCAAAGGGGAAGTACACCGAGAAAGAAAAGCACTCTCTGAGTTCAAGTGCACAAGCTTAAAGACACAGCTGGCTTGAACAAAGGGGAATATGACAAGGGGAAAGCAGTCGTGAAAAAGCAGAATAATGACCTATTGACAAGGCGGTTTTGTGCATGGAGACAGTGTAGGGATCATTTCACAAAAAAGGGGGGACGGTGGTGGTTAGAAAGAAATGTGAACAGGAAAACAGACGTATACTCCTATACCCTCCCACCTTTTTTTCAATCTCTGTCCCTCCCTCTCTCCTCGCACGCATGCACACACACACACACACACACACACACACACACACACACACACACACACACACAACACACACATACACACACAGATACACACGATGACTGATGCCTTCTCCCTCCTTCTCTCGCATTCTCCGTTTCTAACCTCTCTGCACCACTGAGACTTTTGTGTGTTTGTCCTCCCCTATAGCACACGGTGGAACCGTTTCTGCACAGCTCCAGCACAACGTTGAGACAAAAAGTACAAATATTGTACTTTTCCTCACGCAGTTCATATCCTTTGTCCACAAGGCATGTTTTCTCTTCAAAGTCCTGAGCGTGGAGGGGTGAAAAAAAGAGAAATGGTGTCCGAGGAAGAGGAGACGAGGCAACAGTGGATCAAATGTGACCAGACTGGAGTGAAATAGAGATGCATCGCTGCAAGTCAGGAGGTAAAGCACTAACTCCAGAGTGGGGAAGAGGGGAGGAGGAATCAAGTTGGGATCGGGAAAGAACCGCGGGAAAAGGTGAGAAAAAAAAAAGCTCTTACCTATTCAACATAAGCTTTAATTCTTCTAAATTGTTTTATTTCAATCTTGAGCTTCTTTAGAAGGAAAAGTTATCTTGAAGACAGATTATTTCTGTCTTGTTTTCGCTGTCAGTCTCTTGATTTCTATGTCCGACTTTGCTATGCTTTCTTTTAGTTTGTGTACTTAAAGTGATTTTCCTTCCTTCCCCTCCCTCTGGAACCTTTTCCCCGTCTCCATGCTTCTCTCTTAACTCAACCATGCCTTTCATCTCATGTATTCTGTTGATATAGTTTGTGTTTATCGCCCGAAATGGCTCCGAAACACCTGGCTGGTTTAGGGCCCAGTATAGTGAGGACGAAGGGGAAGGAAGAGCTGGGTTAGAGAACTCACTTTGTGGCATTATTGTGTGTCGATCACTGTCTTTGCCTATCATGTACTGTGTTTTTAGTATTCTGCCAGGCAGGGAATGTGTTGGACTAGCTTTGGTTCATAGTTTCAGCTGATAAGAAGCTCTTGAAAAGATGACGGAGTATTTGAATTATTTGGCTCCATCATCCTCCCTACTCTGTAATTGTCACGTCCTACCCTCTACTTCCCATAACTGTTTGTTTTCTCAGTATTTGTGATTGAACTATTTGTCTCGAAGATTCCACTAACACTTAACTTTCCCGTTTAATGACCTTAAACGATGAGCTCTCATCCTTACCTCCTGGATGCTCTCAGCCTTGTCTCCATTGTTTTATAGAGAAGTTACCGTTACCCCTGCATGTGCGCTCAAGCACCTGTGATATATTCTCAGTCAATGCATGCTCTTAACAAGCCTTTTCCATCTCCATGGAGACCTTATACAAGCTTTAAGTCTCTGTACCCGTGACTGTATGCACCCCAAACTCACTAATGCACCCAGTTATCTCTCGGCCAGGGTGCGCCATTTGGCCGAGGGCAGAAATAGTGTTTCTGTGATCGGTTTATCGGAGGGTGACTGTGGGATGATGGTAGTCTTGATGTGTCTGAATGCAGGTTAAACTCAAGGGCTTAATACTGGAAGTAAAGTCTCTGCCAGCCGACTTTGATGATTGATGGTTGGTGGTTGAGCAAAAGGCCGGCTAGTACAGAAGGACAGTCAAACAAACATGCTTTTATTTAGCTTGAAGTAGTTAAGACGATTGAGCCGTGCAATTAATGTGCCATGGTTAAAAACAAAGATGATCAGTTGCTCATTCATGTGAAGAGAAGACCGTTCAATCTTAAGTCTAGAAGTTAAAGATGAACTTGGGTAATGAAGTCATGGTGAGTACATTTCATGTACGTCATTAACTCATAACATCACTTATTCATTACTGATGTAATTCACGAAGAGCTACTCCTCCTCTGTCTCTATGGAGAGATATGCTTTCAAAAGAAAATGTAGGGCTGGTAAAGAAATCAGATCTCAATTTAATTTTAAGACCATTTTGGACACAAACAACAAATGGAACAGATGACATTGAATCAATAGGTAATGTGCTTTTTTCATTATCTTCTGTCAATCTGTAAAATCGTTTTTCTTGATTAATTTATTGAAAGGCTTTTTTGTTAAACCAACATTCAGAATGCAGAGTTATTGCCTACAATTATCACAACAAACTATAAACAAATATTTATTTTAGAAGCAGTTACCTGGGAATTGAAAGAATTGTATTGTATATATTTATAAATGTTCTGTTTAAATTAAGCTTGAAATGTATGTCAATTGACTAATTGCTTTAAATTGAACAGACCAACATACATGCAGGACAAAAAAAAGTTACTTTTTACTGGTTGTACGCTTGGTTTAAAAAGTCTCAGTTCAGGGCTTTCCTTTGTCGGTCGCAGGCACTCGAGGTCTGTATTGTTCGTGCCCCTCAGCCCCTGGCCACTCAGGCCTCACCTCCCCTGCTGGCACGCAGGGCAGGTTGGCGGCAGCCTCTGAGCTGCAGGTGCTACATTTTTAACCGACCACCATATTCCGGGCCTCATCCCGACTGAACGCATCGGGTTCTGTCCTAAGGAGAACCGTACATTAAGCTTTAGCATTATTGAACAATACAGTATATTGTGTAAATCATCAGCACTGAACAGAATGATAAAAATAACATATCATGATTACATTTTTGGTGCTATCGTCCAACACTACCGCATACTGACCTTCATGAATTAGCGAGTAGTGCGATGTTATCCAGCAGTGGAAGCTTGCTGTGTTCCTTAAGACTTCACAACTTGATGTGCAGTGACTTCAGTAATGTATCCACTGTGCTCGTCTAACTCAGCAGTTTAAAGGCTGGCTGTCTTGTCACCTGTGGCCCAAATACAACTGGAATTACTTTCTTGTGTCAAACCACTTAGAAAGTAACTTTTTAAATGTTGAGTTTTGTGGTGTTAAATCATTAAACCTATAGTACAGGTGCTGATGCTTGTCTTTGAGATAGCCCGCTGATAGCCTGCATATTGTCCAAGTACCTTTTTTAAATATGTGGGTTGTGCATATTTCATAAATCAAATATTGATCTCTATTGAATACTTTTTTTAGAAACAATATTAAAACAGAGAATAGGAAACTGTTGTGACATTAAGACATCATATCATATTGCTCAAAGTATAGAGACATTCAGGACATTTCCAAAGCACAGCTTCTCCTAACAATACGGAAATAATGGATTACCCTTGCTTATTGTACTGACAATGAATGTATCGGTTATTTAAAGCCTCTTCAACTTGAGCCATCCACTTACTGATCCCAGCACATCTAAACTTTAGAGTGCAGAGGAAGCCATTAATGTGTTTCACTTTCACTTCATAAAACATAAATCGGCCGTCGCTATCAATTATGTAGCTCTGGTGTGAAAGAGCCGCGGAAAGGGCCACACACACCAGGCAGGGTCCGGCGTGGAGGGAAGCACCGCACCATGTGACTCACGCTCTCTGACGGTCTGGGTGAGAGCTGTTCCCCAAAGACTCAGTGTTCCAGTTGCATAAGTGTTTGTGGGCCTTCTCCAGGACATGAGATGGGGCTGGAGCTGAAAGAGCTCCACCTGGAAACCCATAGGGGTTTTCTAATTTATAAGCTAAAATCAAATGTATGCGCCGCACATAGCACAAAGTTTAAATCTCTGACTGATGTGAAGATATGGTACATATTTTCCATTTCTAGGAGATTCATATCTTATATGTTATTATTCTCAGGTCCTCGGCCACGTTGTTGTTGATTATTGTGTGAGATAGCTGTTGCGTTTGTCTCTGTTGAGGTGATGAAGTTTATACGTTTTGTCATGTTGCTTTTACTACACAATTTACCAATAACTTAAAAAACTGGTTTATCTTGAAAAAAATATGCATATTTATAGATCAATCTTCTCAACGGTACATATAATATTTAAAATTGGCTCCACCTTGACCAAATGCATTAACATGCTCCTATCATGTTAATAGTTGAATTACAAATCTACTATGCAATATATAATATTATAACGAAAAGGACATTCTGCATAATATAATTTACTTTTAATACTTCTAACATGTTTTTTGTTACAAATACTTTCAAGACTAGCTAAATCTTGAAAGTAGGACCTATTTGTTTTTTAAGTCAAATATTTCAACTTTTACTAAATGACATGATCTAAATACTTCTACTACTTTTCACTGATATTTCTGGTATCAGCATAGACTGATGGTCAGCCAAGTAGCAAAAAAAGCAATATGTGTGTTTGAGATTGTTTAAAAAAAGTCACCAATAGACAGGTTGTCCAACAGACTATCTATCTGTCTCTCCTGTGACAAACTACTGTCAATTAAGGGCCAAAAATACTCCTAATGTCTTCCAAAAAAAAATTGTATTTTTATTTCCTCCAATATTAGTTTCATGGCATCTTTAACTTTAAGAATTTCCCAAACTTTTTTGTACTGACCTTTGAATAGTTTCTAAAAATAATTGTGCATATTTGTTAACGCTAAATACAACATTAATGTCCAAATATCTCTCTCAGATAAGATTATTGTTAATAATTGCATGCATTTTATAGCTACAGTATATTCAGTGATAATGTAAATATCTGCATCTGATCTGTGGGCTGCAGAATTGCAATAGACTCATGAATTATTTTGAATCTTAATAATGTTCTCTCCCCGCAGTCAACAATGACCATGATTTAAAAGCAAATCCTGAACTTCGATATAAACCAAGAGCACTTGATTCAGTAAAGCTCCATTGCTTAGATATGTTGCCTTTCCTCATCCTCAGGAGTTTTTCTGTATAAAGAAATGGTCAGACTGCTTGGTTGTTAATCATGAGTGAAGTTTGCCTACGTCTCGATTTCTTGGCACTCATACACAGATTACCACTCCTTAGCATTTGGTGAGGACCATGTTTGCAGTGTAGCTGTAGCACCTTGAATATTTGTGTCTTCACTTCACTGTTAGAATACATCAGTTGATATCAATGAATAGTTTCCTCACGGAGGGCCCAGGTGGCTGCCTCGTGTATTCAGACGGAGGCAGAGGTGGTGAGGTGGGGGTTAATATTTGCAGGCTGTAGGAATGTGTTTGGAGTCAGCAGTGAGAATTCCTCAGTTCTGCATTAGTAGGTCTCAGCGTTGCCTCAAACCTCACCAAACTATCTCGTTCCCCTCTTTTCCCCTCTTCCCCCATGTCTGTCTCTTCGTCTTCCTCTACATTTGATCTCCGTCTTTATCGCTACGTTTCTTCCTTCTGTGTCGTCTCTTTCTTTTAAGTCCTGTCTCACCATCTCCCTCTCCTCTCGGGCTCTTTAGAGTTCTCTGAGACATCTTAAGAGCCTCAGGAGTTGGGGGTTGGGTAAAAAGCGAGAGATAGTGCATCTGTGTGTGAGTGTGATAATTCTAGCACAGCTCTCTCTCTACTGCTAGCATCATGTCCTTTGCAGTACGTCAGTCATTTAAGATTTATGGAGCAGCTTCCAGGAGGAATGGGCTTTGTTGATGTAATCCGGCATTATCTATTCGTAACTTCTCATGAGGTAGTTCCACTTTGGACCAGGAAATAGTCACCAGCCATCCACACAAACGAACAGTTATTCAGTGTCATTTCAGATGTCACTTAGCTGTCTTGCTCCGATTAAATCAGGACAAGAATCACAGAGACCCATCCTTTGTTGAAAATATGTCTCAAAGAGAAAGAAAGAAAGTCAATTTAATGATTCAAGAGATTATTTTTTTTTCCGAAATAAACAGGATTTGCTTAGTTTCCAGAAGTTGAATTAGAAGATTCATACCACTCATATCTTTCTGTTAAATATAATGCAACAACATAAGCTAATTAGCGTAGCACAAAGACTGTAAACCAGAAGAAACCGCTAGTTTGACTCTGAAAGAAATATTCTTACCAGCACCCCGTTTTCCCAATTATTTATCTTCAGTTCCCATTTGTGTTCTAGTTCATATTTTATTTAATATTTGGTTTTCATCTATTCGGTTCGGACAAAATATATTTGGGTTTTCTACTGTGTTTCAGACAAAACAAGAAATGTAAACTAATGATGGGCATAGTTTAACATTTTAAAGCTTGAAGAAGTATTGGTAATTAATTGGTGATTATTTCAATACAAAATAAAAAAATCACTATTTGCAGTAGCCCTAAAAAAGTATACAAACAGTTTGACACACAAGAAAAACAAGTTGTTGGAAGTGTCACTATGTCTCTTCTGGTGAAGGCATATACATGGCTTTCCATTATGCTTTGCTGTAATATAGATGCAATGCAGTGGCGCTGGAGGTGTCGGCTGCCTGCTTCGCACAGCGGCACCTTAAAGTGTGCCAGCTCTGGTGTCAGACAGGGAGTGGGAGAGGTGGGTAAGGTGTGAAGAAACAGAGGGAAAAAAGATGAAGGCATAAATAACGAGCTTGTGAAAAAGTCTGCGGAAGGAAGAAAGTGCTTGATGCTGGAGCATAAGGAGGAAAATAATAAGGAAAGGTGATGGAGAGGAGGAGGAATCATTTGTGTTTATTGTCTGTCTGCTGAGTGAGTCATTGGAGAATAAACCTTGTGGTTCAGGGTACCAACAGTCACATACAGCAGCTCCTAAGCATAACAATGAATTAGTCTGATTTCTATGATCAACTGGTTGAAGTTAAGATTTGGTCTATAAACATTTATACGCAAATAAGATATTTCAGCAAGCTTTTGCAAGTCAAAGATGCAGGAGTCAGTAGTGGAAGTAAAACCTGCCGTTGCCGGCTGTTCTTTGGTCAGTGTGGGTCGTCAGGGTCACATCTGTAAGATGAAAGGAGCGGCTGCGGTTGGTTGCTTCCACAGAGGCATGGAAAGGTCAGGAAGTGGCCCCAGCACAAACACCAGACTCATTGTTCAAGTTCAAGGTAACATTGAATGGGGTTTTTCATTCAGTTAGCTGGGCCCTCCGTCCTCTGACAAGTCCCTGTTTTTAAAAGGGTCGTAATTAGAGAAAAACACTGCCTGTGGCAACGTTGGTTTTGTGCAGTTATAAATGAAAACTAATTAGGTCAATTTTATTTATTTAATTAGGGGTTTGGTGTGGGTTGAGCACAGCATTGCTGTCTGGGTTAAATAATTAGCTGCAAAGTATATTTTTATATCACACTCATATGGTTCCTGACATGCTGCCGATGCTCCGATGTGTCCAGTCTCTGTCCTCAGACAATGAACAAGGTCACAGCCAAAGGGTCAGATGTCAGGGCAGCATTTCCCCTCCTCCACCTCTAGCTGCCTCCTTCTCTCCGGCTTTCTCTGTTGTGTCTGTTCCGTCATCAGCTCCTCATTAACTTCTCACAGGGGATTTCCTGTTCGCCTCCTTCCCTCCCCTGTGACTGTTCAAACTGAATAGTTAGCTTAGCTCTTTTTAAAAAACATGAATAATTTAATCATTCACGCTCATTGCGCTGAATATGCAAACTAACTGGCTAAAAGTTGTAAGTACACACTGGGAACATTAAAAGGTAGGCGATGCATGACTAAACTGGCTACAGTGTAATTGATGACTTTGTGCTCTCATTGAGTACGTACACACATACACATAATTCAAGGTCTGACTCACCCCTTTTACAGAAAGTCAATACAAATACAGGAATGATTAATCAGTCCCTCTGTGGCCCCTCCCTCTCTGCTCCCCACCTTCCACTCCTCTTCTCAACCCCGCTCACCCTCTCTCAGCTTAGTATTGATCTGAATGCATTTGCTTCCCATTTATCCGTCAGCCCCCCTCCCCCATCACGTAAACACTGCCACTGCATCGAGCGGTCACAAAGAACCTTTTACACAGGAGTGTCTCCTGTGCACACGGAACTACACACTTTCAGGCGCATGCAACAGCAGCGTGCGTGCGTGCGTGTGCGCCATCTGAGACTCTGATGGGTATTACACTCAGCTGCATGGCATGGGGGGTTTTGGGTGTACAAATTAGGATCCTTTCAAAGTGCATGTGCATTGTGTGTGTGTGTGTATGTGTTTGTATGTTGTACACACATTAGCTTAAACACAAGGTGGCATTCTCAAAGGTTTAGCTGACAGCTCATTGGACCCCCCCTGCTTACCTCCTTAGCATTCTGGTTGGTGGCACACAGGTTGCCATGACACCAGACTGTTTTGTCTGCCCTTTGACCTCTTTAAGGGGTGCTGTGGTCAATCAGGCATGTGAGGGGCAAATAGAAGGGAGGAAAGGGAGGGGGGATGCATTTCCTCTGTAAAAATGAGGTCCAAAAGGTTCTATACATCCGTTTTTGTACAGAGCAGAAGGTGGGGAGCCTCTGAGGGGCTCACAGTGAAACAAAGACACATGTGCACGTACAGACATGGCAGCGCTCTGCAAGGGTAAATGAACTAGGCTGGAGCTCCCAGGGGGGGGGGGGGAGTTATTATGCTCATTGTGCAGTCGGCCTGCTGAAGCTGTTTGGCTGCTTCTTTTGAAGTTATATTTATCAAACTGGAGCAGGAGGCTTAGTTCTCCAGGCTGGTGCATCGCTTTGTCCACACTGCAGGACGCATGTGTGTGTGCATTGAGATTGCTTTCAGATATCAAGATTGAAACACCCTCACATGTTTATCCAGACAATCGCAAACGGAAAGAAAAAAGCATGAAACATAATTGATGTTCTGTGTGCTGCCGGTAATGTCCAACCCTGATAACTTCAACCAGTGAAGCACTAAAATGATATCGTCCAAAATACTAATCCTCTGTAATAGCAGAAAGCAAGTGTGCTCACAATAAGCAATTAACTTGTGTTAATATCCAAACATGTATCAAGTAGTACTCAGGATGGAAGCAAAGCGAAACGTTACATTTGACTTTTAAAATAGGCTAGTTATTGTGTAATTCACTCTATTGATTATACTATCAATATAGATATACTATATTTTATGTGACCTTCATTTACTATCTTATTGTGACTGCACCCTTTTGATTCTTTCTAAAAAGTGTATGTATTGAGTGAGGACCTCAGTTCTGCCTATTGTCATTTCATTACTCATATCCTTTTCAATTAAATACTGAAATGAATGAATGTCCACATGACGAATAGAGCAAAAAACCTGAATCTCTTTGCTGTGACTTTGTAGATGACATGCTCTCTGAGATGAATGAGATTTAAAGACTCAAAAATAGCAGGACGAAACACTATATATTTTTATATTTGAAAGATGTGCGCTAAAGTGACCGTGTGTGTTGTACTTTGGAGCTGTTGTCTAAGGCTGCTCACGAGTAAATCGGTAGCTTTTCATGGTCTTGTCCGGTGACACGTCAGCTGTTGCAGAGATTGAACCTGTGACCTCTTGGTTAAACAGTCTTTCTACTCACATGGCCAGCTTCTCTCCCTCTAACCTGTGTGTGTGTGTGTGTGTGTGTGTGTGTGTGTGTGTGTGTGTGTGTGTGTGTGTGTGTGTGTGTGTGTGTGTGTGTGTGTGTGTGTGTGTGTGTGTGTGTGTGTGTGTGTGTGTGTGTGTGTGTGTGTGTGTGTGTGTGTGTGTGTGTGTGTGTGTGTGTTTCAGTCTGCCTCTGCCTAATATCTGAGGAGAGCTGACACACTGACAAGGCACTGATCTCAAGGTAACTATAGTTCCTTTACATTACACATTTTACTTATCCATTAATCAACCAGTTATACATTTACATTCATCTGTTCTCCTAACCCTCCATCAATTTATTTGACTTTTTCCCCGGGTCCTGGTTTTTCCATGGTTATTCCTACATTCAAACTTTTCAATTTACAAGGGAAATGATGACTTAGATAATGGGGGCTCTACGTTATCAGAAGAAATATGAAATCACGTTGTTGATATTCAGTAGAATAGGGTGAACATTTTTTAAAACTACATGTAAATGTTAGTGCAGATTGAGTATTTGAAGGTCTGTAACAAGAAAAGTCATAGGTGGCTTCAATTATTTTAATTTTTTGGGCGACCAAATAGCTCACTCCCAAAACTCATTCTTTATCTCTAGATCTCAAATTATTTTCTGGAAGACAAAGGACTAGGCCTGCAAACATGTTGTTGACTAATGTAGTCTTTGAGCCTTTATAGATTTTGATTAAAATTATACATATGCCTTTCGTGAAAAGGGAATTGTTTGTCCTTGAATGATTTGGCAATAAATGACACGGGGTAATGGAAAGTTATGTAATCATGATTATCCAAGAATTCAGGAATGCTTTTCCACCGTCAGTTAAATAATGAAAGATTATTATCCCGCCACTTTGATGCTCTGGCCAGATGATAAAATCCCAAACTGATTTATGACTTGCCTAAAATGGTCGGCCAATGGTTCTCTGTTGCTTTATTTGGCATTACAGGCTGAACCATTTTACAGATCTACACACACACACACACACACACACACACACACACACACACACACACACACACACACACACCTTCAGCACTTTAAAACCTGAGATAAATTCCTCCATAGTGCATTTGATTCAAAACTTTTAAAAGGGCGTGGCTACGAAAAGGCCAGACGCACACCAACCCCAGCCTGCGTGGATTGACAGCTGTGCCATGGCAACAGTTTGGCTAGTTGCCAGGATGTTAGGGTTGCCAGGCAAAATGTTCCCATGGCAACATTCATTTCGCGATCTTGTAAGGTGAAGCTGGCGTCAACCAAAGCAGATTAGTGTAGGATAGAGTATTGCTCTCACCTGCATATTGCAGCAGATCAAAGTGTTTCTCTCTTAGATTATACACATCAACATTATGGAGATGCTCCCTTATTGAAAGATGCGTTACTCCCAATTAAATGCAGTCGCCAAGGTGGTGCACAGATACTTGATGAAACTGGGCTTTGACATACTGAAAATCAGCTCATATTTTACATTCAGCCTGGAGAAATATGTTCAAAGCATTGAAGGTCAAATGTCTTGTTGCGTTGTCAAGTGGATTTCTTGCATGTCTTTTAAGGATTGTAACCCTTAAGTGTTCTCCCATTGTTTGTCACTTCATGTGAATGATGATCAAGTAGGAGAGGAATTTTGAACTTCAACAAGCGAGACGCCCCATTTATAAGTCACCCCAGACGTTTGTTATGCTGGAGTGGGCTTTCACTGTTTCGACATTCAGACAGTCCCGCTTAAGGACTGTCCTAGGGAGAGGGAGGGAGAAGGATAGCTGACTTTGGCACACTTACACTGCATTTCTGCGTGATGTGATTCTGAAAATATTGCAGGCGCTGGGTATAAAGTCTCTTTCGGGAAGAAAAAAGGCAGGCCGGCATGTGTGGGTCGAGCAGAAATGTCTGGGGTATGAAAACGGGATGGTCAAAAGGGAAATGTAGACCCATGAGGGCTGAATAGAGAAAAGGTTGAGTGAGGAGAAGAGAGGAGGGCACTTTGGGACAGGGAAGAGAAAGGGATGGGAGCGGTAGACGGAGGAGGAATAGGACACTAAACGCATACTGCGGAAAAAAAGGATGTTGAGAAAATAGGAAACCAATTCACCTGGCAACATTTTAGAAAGTAACACAAGCATGTTGCCTAATGGCTATCTCAAGGATTCAAGGCTTTTATTGTCATTGGTACATAGCTACAGTGTAGTTTTGTCGATGAAAATGTTAGGTCACAGGCTCCTCCAACAGTGCAACACAATAAAACAGATAGAATAGTGCAAGTAAATACAGATAGAATAGAAATAGTGCAATAAGAGTCTATATGCAAGTAATTGAAATATATCTAGTTTCTTCTCCATGTCCGTTTGTTCTCATTGACATCCATAGCCATGCACAGTTTCACACGATGTCTGCAGAAAGAGAGGTGCGGTCTGAGATCTGCACTGTATTGTAATGATCCTTTGTTGGAAGATGGATTCCTTAAATCCCACATGCCGGCAGTATTTTCATACAGGCAGCAGGGAGACCCAGCAGAGCTCCCACATACTGCTCTCTTTCGTCAGTGAAGGTGAAAGATGTTTATACTTCACAATGTTGATAGCATTTGTTAAAGTATTTCTGTTTTTGTTAAGGGTCTGCGTAAACTCTTTAAGTGGCATTTAAGTAGCACATCATCTTGCCCCAGTTATGTCTGAATCTCTGCTCAGGGTAATGCAACACTCACGGCTTGTAGCTGTTGGAATGTAGCATTGTGCCAGCAGACGTGATATTGCAGAGTGCAACAACTACGACTCCTGCAGCGAGGATCCGCAGAGCGAAAGAAGTTTCAGTTTAAGGCTTGTTGTTTGTTTGTTTCACTCGGCGTGACATGAAGGATATTCCATTTGGCAGTGGAGCAGAAGTCACCCAGATTTAGACATCACAGCTGACAGCAGACTTGAGGGTGATGACAGTGTTACAGCATGCAGATGGCATCTAACTCCTGAAAACCTAACCGCTTTTAGCGAGAATCAGACAGCTGATGTGGACGAAAAGCAGCAGTATGTGCAAAGCCAAACAATATGGTTTAATTGTGAGTGGGACATTATAACAGCTGCTGATTTAGGAGAGGAGAAGATTTGAGTTTTGCTCTCTAGGATGTCATTTGATTAGAGATTGTTGTAACATCCTGTACATAACAATGAGAGAACATAGCACAGATAGGAAGAACAATAGACGAGTGAGAGGGAGTTTGCACAGTGACCAGTAGAGGGCAACAACTCCTAAGAAATGGTTGGAAATACTATGAATGAACATGTGAAATTAAGCCTTTGTAGTAATCACACCTGCATGTGAGGCTAAGATGTGTGGACATGTCTGTTCCAATGTTCCCGATTGCAGACTACTTTTGACAGAGATACGTGTGTCTCTTATTTTGTCCCAAGGCGTCTCACACCTTCCTACAGCACATGTGTTTATTGCAGCTGTCTCATCTTTGTCCTACACCAATATCTATCTGCAGATATTCAATTGAGACTCTTAGACCGTGTGTATATGTCTGTTCTACCTAACTTACCTCCAGGCTTGCGTGCAGTCTAACCTGAGCTCTTTCACTGCAGCCGTCCCTGTTACATCATGGCCATTGCAGCAACACTCAGTATAGCTTCCCTAAGCTGTGTGCAGATTTGTAACAGTAATTGCATCTCTTCAGGCAAAGTAACCCTTCTTTTCCGCTTAAGTGCTCAACAAATGTCCATTTTGTCTACCTTAACCACACACACAAATATTTTATGTCTGAGGATTTCAAATTCCTTGCTTAGATTGAAATAATAAAAAACAGCATGAAGTCAAACATGCACAAAAGAAAACTAAATGTGTCAATCACTATTTAATCTGTACATCTCTCTAAATGACATCTAGACAAAAAAGATTTGAGAATGTTGCATGCACAAAACAGTAGTGAGGCATGAAGCAATCAGCTGACAGGTAGACGGGAGCCAGACGGGTGTGTTCCTAGAGTAAAAGTACACAGACACCTTCGTCCCGCTGCTGAGGACCTTGCTTGGAGAGCAGCTCTACAGTCTGTGCTCTGCAGTGTGAGGTAGTTGGTTGTATGGTTTCGCATAATAAACAGCACGGAGATAACTCTACAACCTTCTAGCTTTCCCTGCGGAGTCACTCCTTGCCACGTCTAATGTGCCACCAGCAGAGAGGTAAGTATGTTACTCCGCCAGAGAATCTTATAGTGCTTAATGACATGATTTGTCCTTTGCAACTGTGTCAAACGTCTGTCCTCTGAAGGTCTCATCAGACACTCTCCCCTTCAGGAAAGTCCTCTTGCAGTCTTTGTACTTCCCTATGAGCCTCGTCTCGTTGTGTGTGCAATATTGGTAGCACTGGACGTGTTTGTCAGGAGGTCCACCTGCTGCTTGACAGGAAATCAGTAGTTCTTACTGCAGCAAAACCCTTTTCAGGGAAGAAGCTGAACCTCCGCTTCTTTCCACAATTCTACTTTGAGGTACTGTAGATTTAGTAGCGTGGGGAGCTTATTGTCTTTTTTAAATGTTCATATTAATAATGTTATTAACTAGACCCTTACAAATATAGGTATTGGCTATTGTTTAGGAAATAGCTGCAAAATAAGCCCTGATATAGAGACAATGTTTTT
The DNA here is from genome assembly GCA_902827135.1 of Harpagifer antarcticus. Taxonomy (NCBI): domain Eukaryota; kingdom Metazoa; phylum Chordata; class Actinopteri; order Perciformes; family Harpagiferidae; genus Harpagifer; species Harpagifer antarcticus. The sequence continues at coordinate 2,888,551 of CADEHL010000709.1, forward strand.
TTTCCTCTGCTTGCTGACAAACTGACTTGAAACCAAAATATATCAATATTAATAACGAAGAATGAAATAATAAATAAATCCGGGATGAGAAAAAGTTGACTTCTCCCACTTTAAAATAAAAAAAAACAATGATAACTCTCCCTCTTTACTACTATCCTTGTTCCCTTCAATCCTTTCAAGTCTCACACTTTTCATATGCATTTAACACATCCTCGCTATGAAGACCATAGACTCCCTGCCTGTAATCCATGTATGGATGTACTGTAGGTTACAACAGGTAGAGGAGCCTGATGTTATAATTGTACACTTTTGATAATATTATACTTCTATGTTAACACTTCTTGCTGTCCTCTGCATCCATGCCAGCACACACTATCACACACATTTCCCCAGTTTCATTACCCTCCTCCCACTCCTCCCTTCCCCTCAGTGTGTCGGACTGGTGGTCGAGACAGCAGCCATCTGCACTGCGTTTTAGCCGGCTCTCCTCCCCTCCTGGAAAAAAGGGAGCATATATCAGAATTGTGCTGATTCGGCACTGTCAGTCTAAGCGTTCTTTATCATCCACCAGCACAATGCTGCTCTTCTGCCAGCAGAGACAGCTGAACATCTGACAGTTGTAAGGTGTGTGTGGGGCAAGGATTATGAGTCTGGGAGGAAGAGCTATCTGCCCTGCCTCATCCTCACTCCCTTCCTCTCATACAACGTGGCAAAGATTGTTATACTTGGCTCATTTTATATTGTGGCAGATGCTGCACACCGTCCATATGTGTGAGCAGATTGATAAACAAACATATTACCATATATCCACGTGCACATATGCTACTCTGAATCTCTGTCACGGTGGGAATCATCCCACTTCCTGTTCTTCCTTGAAACACCCTTAAAATGTAATCTTATTCAAAGCCCTTTGCGCACAAACACTACTTGTTCTGCCAAAACGATGCCGTCTCAGATCTCTGGGGACTGTGAGGGAGAACTGGAGCATCCTAAAACAGACGCGGCAGACACCATCCCAGACTGATGATGTCATCCCTGTGAAGCACTCCCAGTGCTTTGTCTCTCAGTGGCACTGCAGAGTGCAGACACACACACACACACACACACACACACACACACACAACCCCGGACACACACACCTGCCTGTGACATTCTGCATTTGTCCCTCAGGTTGGGACACTGCTAATGCCATCGAGTTGCTTTTTAAGTCCAATTGTTGTCTAAATCGCCTCTGCTCAGAAAGCCGTGCTGTAAAGTAGAATTATTGCGTGTGGATAGACCATATGGAGAGTCTCCTCCGCTCTCATCACTTTTTTGTAAATATAGAGGACTTTGTCTTGGGCGACATTAATGCACGGTCTGATGGGATATATGTGAAGCGCAAGCACCTAATGCACAGCGGCACATATGGAGTGCAAAGGGACAGTGCGGAAGAACATGCAGCACACATATCACAGCAGATACTGTAAACACATTCAGCATGTTGTTTCTATGCAAATGTAGGTGGCATGGCATGACAGAAAGATTGAGTCCACGGAGGAGGATGTAACGAGTCCTGTAGTGCATCACAGCTGTGAATAAGAAGGTTTTACCGAATAGGATCAAAGAAGGAAATACATTCAGCTGTGTCTATAGTGCCTGCTGCTCTTTTGACACAGACTATAGGCAATGTTGGTATATCCTGAATTATAATGAATGTATAGGGTAGTGTAATTATTCTAACCTACATTTGGATCCTCGTCTTGCATATTTATGAAACAAACGCCTCTTTGGAAAGCTTCTGAACGAAGGTGAAGATGAGTTTGTTTCGATCGATTCCCATCATGCGTAGTTTGTCAGTTCTGGCTTTCCTGTGAGTGGGCTTTTCAAATTCTCAGTAAATGCCAGGAGATCGATGTGCTTACTTGTCCCTGTATTTTTACTCAATTTAATGTCTTCAAATGTGTTCTAGGAGTGGGTGTTAACTAGCAATCCATCACAGAGATGTTATGAAAGGCCTCAGTCACTGCTCACTCCTTCAGGCCACAACCAATGCCTTCCTTTGTCGGTTTATCTTTATTGTCTCTAAATGTGTGACACATTGGTGATACTTTCTGTTGTACAACACGGTCAGAACACTTTAGGGCCATTAATGATGCTTACACTTCAAGTGTATTGTTTATGCTCCATCTCGCTGAACAGACAGCCAATCAGTGGCTCTAAATTAGATTTACTTTCATTTCTGAATTTCCCTCAGGGCCGTATGATTCTGTTATACAACGAACACAACTGCAATGCTCTGTCCTCTCCATGAGGAGCACAAATGATGGAATCAAACTGCTTTTAGACATGAGAATTGACAGAAATGTAAATGCCTAAAAATACTAACTTTAGCCATTTATTATTTTAATGCATGCAGTTTAATCTTTCTCACTGTTTCATGGCTTTAAAGCGAAAAATGCATCATCGTCCACCTCTGATGTTAAGCTTTGTAATTAAAACACATTCTTGTAATTGGCTCTGCTTTTCCACTTTGGGTTTATTTAGTGCGTTTGATCAGTCGAGCTGCAATTTACAGTTTTGTTGGAGCAACACCGTAAATCCTGTAATCAGTGTGATGATGGTATGATTGCTGTTCACACAGGAGGAGGCAGGAATGTCAGGCTCGCAGGTTCACGAGACTCCTGGGCTTCATATTTTCTCTCTATTCTCATCCTATTAGAGATTCTGACCCTCCCCCTCCATCCCCACTTTCTGCTAGCCTCTCCGCCACCCTCCCTCCCTCCCCCCATCGTCTCCCTCTCTCTCACACACACACAATGTTCCTCCCTTCAGCAGACACACATACATACAAACACACACACACACACACATGCATGCACTCCCTGCATTCTTGTTCACTTTCTCTTTCCATCTCTCACACGTTCACACACACACACACGTAGCTCACAGACTGGAGTGTGTGTGTGTATGGGGGGGGTTACTGAGCTAGTAGAGATGTGAGGCTTGAAAAACGTGAGCAAAGAGGGGGAGATGGAAGGATGACGACTAGAGAGTGTAAAAGAGGGAGAGAGGAAGGAAGAGAGTAGACTTTGAGGTACAATGAGAGCAAAGGGAGACGTCTAGTGACCGTGAATGCAGCACGGAGGGTAAATGAGTTTTGTGTGAGTGTGTGCATGTGTGTATCATCTGTACGTGTTGGACAGCATGTGCACAGGGAGGTTTGGTGAATGAGCGAGCATGTGAAGCGAGCTCTTTTACTCTCTCCTTTATTTTCCTCCTGTTTGCAGCTCTGTGCGTTAGTGACGGCAGCCCAACGGAGACACAAGGTGAGCAGCTGTGCAGATGTTGGTGTTAGACAGGCAGGTAGGCAGAGAAAAATGGAATCAATACTATTGTCTGTAACCTACCTGCCGCTGGCTCTCTGTCTGGCCCCACAGACCATCAGAGAGAGGGAGAGGACACACAGACTCACTCTGACTGGGAAGGAAAAGAAGAGGCTGACAAAGAGGTGATTTACTTTCTCTTTTTTTACGTTTTCACTCAAAATGTGAGATCAGATTAAGGACTGTATTTATGTAGAGATAACATATATTTGATCTGAAACTTTCTCTTCACTAGTCCTTCACATCCTGTCCTCTGACTATTACTATTTGTAATGTGTGCATCCATGTGTGCCCTGTTTATCTGTTTGATGAATTGTGAATGTCTGTGTCTGCCCCGCTGAAAAGCTTTGCAATTAATGCCCAGGCTGCATGCTCTTCGACAGGTTATATATTCATTTCATATTTGATTCGCAGTTTCTTTTAATTCTGACTTTTATTTAACATGTTCTTTGGAAATCTGAGTTAACAAGATATATGATTGACATTTAACTCAATATAAATACCTTTTCATTTGTTTTACATCTGACTGGTAAATTAGAAATATAGCAGCTGTCAGGGAATTGAAGTGTTATGACTGGCTGTGTTTTACTATGCTCTTACACCTGCTGCAATAATCATTAATGTGCTTTGTCGTTTGGCATGATGAACTCACCTTTTTGCTTTGTTGATACCAACATGAATTGTGTATTTTAAACCAATTAAAAATCAACCTCTACCGCAAACAAAACGCTAATTAATTTTTTTTAAGGTGGAGATATGACAAATGTGTGCAATTCCCTCTGGTCTGATCCAGCTGCCAGGTCTGTCACATGCAGTATTAACTGAGAAAAATCACACCTCTGATTCACAAAATCTTTGAGGCCTGTACTCAAGGTTTATATGTACATGTACTGCGGTTCAATTTGATGCATGATGTGACGCAGGCACCTTGCACCTTTTATTCACATTCACACTGGGGAGTTTTTGCAGAGAAAACACAACATTTGAACTGTCAGAAAATACAAAACTCTCTCTTCCACGACATATGAACATATTCAGCCTTCCCCAGTCAGCCTGTGTCATTCTGCCTGTCTACCAGAGGGTGGCATATTTCGAAACAATTAATTTTTTTTTTCTTTTATACCGAAATGTACAAAAAGGTTTGGGATAAATATATATATTTGTCTTTATAAAAAAAGACTACAGTTTGGGTTTCTCTAAAGTGTCATTGTTTCATTTCAATTACTGGAGGTTCCTGTTTTCTATGCCCTCCATGTCCCGGTCTCGTTTCATCTTTACTGGTAAGTCTGAGGGCAGACTATTACAAAATGATGACAATAAGTGCAACATTTGGACTGTATAGCTCTGAAAATTCGTCTTCACAGGAACTTGAGGTTTCAACCTGCACAAATATCGATAACTAAAAATGTATACCCACTTTTTATGAAACAAAAGTTGGTCTCGTATATAATTCTACCACCTATGTTTTGTATATACCTATAATGTTGATAATTACAGTCCTCTCAGCTCATTGAGCCCAGTAAAGCTATTACACACTGTAATTAGTAAGTCCTAGCTCAATAAATCATGTTCAAAATGACAGTGTCATTTAACAGCAGTTTTAAATGAATTCCCCTAACAATACTGAACCGCTGCATTGCTGAGATTATTTCAGCCTTGAAACATGTGTTGTTGCTCTTATTGCTGCACTGTGAAGCGAAGGAATTGTGTGTGTGAAATGAAGACAAATATGCTATTGAACATGTTTCCATTGATCTGATCAGTCTTGCTTTCCATCTGCAGCAAACCAGGAGACCAGTCGGTGCCGCAGAATCCAAATGTCAGATGAGGTCATGTCTTTGTCTCGGTGCAGCCACCCTGCGGTTCCTCCTTCAATACTTTTTATCTCTGCGTCCCCTTTTTTGTACTTTTTCTTATTAGAACCTTCCTCCTTTAATTTGTCAGTATGCCCCTCTGTCCCTGAGACCCTTAACCTGTGAGGTCAAAGTAGGTCACAGGTGAGGTCCTCGGGAACAGGGCTGCATTCAGTTTCAACGGCCTACGATTAAGAACATGACGTGATGAAGTATCCGTTTTTCCTTCTCAATGTTCACTCAAACCACATTAAACAGAAGAAAAGCCTCAGAAGCAACAATGTAACGTTTCTTCTGGCTCTGATGTATTTCAGTACCCAGCTGTGTTCTTCATGTTGACTGTTTCAGTATGTTTACCTGTCATGTGATGATCAAGAAGAAGACCCCTCTTGCTGCAGCAGACACTCTCAGGGGGCCGTCCCTATTGGCTGGCTTTGTGTTTGAGCCCTCAATGGGGGCCAATAGAAAGACAGCCAAGGGTTGTGACCCCGCCATTTTTGTCGCCTTGTGGAGTTATTTATCATCATGTAAATGTTCTGTACTGGAAACGTTGCTCTGTAATGACCTCTGTATGTTAATAAAACGTGGCAAAAAAATGTTGTAATGTGCACATGTTTTCTTGTGAGTGTCGAAAAAGCTCCACAGGTGTTAAGTTCAAGGTTCAAGGCTTTTATGTGTAATGCGTACATAGCTACAGTGTAGTTATGTCGATGAAATCTTAGGTCACAGGCTCCACCAACAGTGCAACACAATCAAACAGATACACAGAAAAATAGTGCAAGTAAATACAAGAAATAGTGCAATAAGAGTTTATATACAAGTGATTGGAATATGAAATATTAGATAAATAATTGTAAATTGCAGCCAGATGAAAGTTATGGATGTTGTTTCAAAAGTGCAGGTGTTTAATAGTCTTATGGCCTGTGGGATGAAACTGTCCCTGAGTCTGGTTAAGTCTGCAATATCAAATTACAATGTCATTGTCTGCAATGAGTTATCTTTGCTTGATCGAGGCCAAATTACCTGAATGTGACATGAAGCAGCGGTTATTTAAAAAAGTAAAGAGTGATAAGCGCTTCTTCTTCCACATAAATAGAACATATTTTCTTTTACAACTAAAGTCAACTTTAAGGTAAATGTTTCTGTGTGTGTGTACGGACAGAGAGATCGAAATAAGGCTTCCAACAATCCCGAATACAAAAATACAAATATGTATAAATATGAATATCCTCTATATATACAATCAACAGACACATTTACACATATGCACACATTAAGATAAAACACAACAATCAATATATAAACAAGATAAAAGATGTAAATAAGCACATTTTATGCTTTTATAAATGCATACGAAAAAATGTGTGGTGTACTGCAGCACATGCTCTATTAAACACAAGGAAAAGCACACAGACACGTATCTGGGATTTTCTCCGTCCCCCTGACTAGCGTTCTGACTTTGGCTCCTGGAGCACACTCTTGCCTAATATTGATTGGCTTGTCTGTGTGGAGACAGATGAATGCATTAGTACCCAGCTCACCATGCCACTGGAAATATAGTAGGTTCATGTATTAGGCACCCTGTCTGGTTGCCATGGAGATGCACCGGGAGTGAGGGACCAGGGAAGAGAGAGGGAGGAGGAAGGGAGACGAGTGGGGGATACAGGATGTGAGGAGGCAGTCGACTTGATTTGTAGTCCCGTTCCCTCTTCTTCCTCCTCTGCCTGTCACTAATGTGTCCTCTCTTAGCTCTATCACCTACACTCCTCTTCTTTGTTCCACCTCTATTTATTTTTTCTTCTAGTACATATTTTAAACCCCACAAGCAAGAGTCTGACTCTTTTTTTCGCACGATTTGCACTTTCTCTCTGCTCAGTATTCTATTGATGACCCTTTTGTTCTCCGTCTCGCCACCTCCCTCCCCACCAGTTACACATTAACTCTTTGTGTATTTGTCTTGTTTTTTCTTGCCTGTACGCTTTCCACTTTATCCCTGGTCACACGTAAGCATTTCACTTCCCAGTCTTCTGCTCCTCTCTCCCCCCTCGCCTCCTTGGCTCGCTCCATCTCTGTGCTCTGCAGTAAAACTGGTGCATTGAGGCAGCAGGAAATGGGGACCAGAGACAATAGAATGGAGGGAAGAATGGAGGTGTGATGCTCTCCTCTCAAACACAAGCATGTTAAGGATACATAAGCAGGACACTTTCAAAATCTTGCTTACAATGTCATGTGGGATATGCACACTAAATGAATAATGAAAGCTTTAATTTGTAACCTTCTCCTAGATATACAAAACACCGGAATGTCAACGTGTGGTCACCATGAGCCCAGGATTTGAATGAAAACAGTTCATACAGAATCAGCTTGAGTTAGATGCTCACGCTGAAAAATGTGCAAATCTGCTTTGTGTCTGGTGTGTGTTAGCTTGCTGTTAGGACCCTCTCTAAGCTGCTATCAGTGCTTTGTTGAAGTGCAAGACAGTCTTCGTCTGTGTTGGGGTCACATTTTGACTGAGCACAATGTTAGAAATGTGGACTCCTGCTTCAGGAAGCTGGATCGCATTTTCAACAACCATGAGAGAGTGATTGAGGCTGGAAGAGTGGGTACGAGGTTGTTTTTTTATGTATTATGTTTCATCACGAAAGACAACGTACACAGTAAGAAAGATGGTTTATATTTTGATGTGTGTGCCTGTTCCAGGTAAGGGCTATGACAAACAACTGAAAGAACTTCTGGATGGGGAGATCCTGCCCATGGTGGAAGAGTTTGACAAAAAGCGGAATAATGGTAGCTGAAAACCTGCTCTGATAGACACATAACTGCACAAGTTAATGAGTCTTTAGGGTGCCAGGAAAGGAGGGGAGTTAGAAATGAGTTTTCAAAATGATGCCCTAAAGCACACGATTCACCAGGATGTGCTGAGCTGAATATTTCTGTTTCCCCTCCTCTTCATCCATCAGACACAGTGTATGAGGAGAGGTTACAGACAGCAGCAGACAATTTCATCGCAGCTGCCTCCAAACTGCCTAGAGGTGAGACAGGGTCTCTTCCCCTTTCCTTCATCTTTTCATCTATGGTAAGACCCCATATTAGGTCATTACAGCTCCCTGTGATCTCTGTTCTCTCTCTGGAGTGAGCTAGTTATGTTATTACAGCCTTTCAAATAGTGTGGAGAGTAAAGGAAGCAGGTTGAACTGACGACTTCTGGGTGGAAAGCAACTCATGAAATCAAAATAAATAAATGACTATCTTATTTTGTTTTTACAGTCTCTGGATGCCTCCCTCCATGTGGTTAGTGTTTCTTCTTTTTTTTGTCTATTTCTTATAATCATTCATGTTGTTGGACACTAAATACTCTTATACTTTTATGCACCCATCAGGATTTCAGAGTGCAGGTGCTGTATACAACTGTATTACCTGCCAGTATGACTCCTGTGAACTCCCTCTTGACTGTCCAGGTGGGAATTCATTCATTCAATTTTCTAATAGTTAAAGAATGGTGTGCTAATCCAGACTTGACACATCCTTACATAACTATAATATCACCTTCATAAGCCTCCACTCTTGATCCTTGAAATTCTCCGTTTTTGATCCTTGAAATGCTCTTAGCAGGAAGTCAAGATTATAAAAAAAAAAAAGTGACAGAGGCGAGGTTTTATTTCCACACATTATATATTTTTGCACAGAGCCCCCAAGGTACTCTTTAAGTCCTTGGCTTCTTTATGCAAGGTGACAGTTGACTCCCACACACGGTGGTATAGATTCATATCAAGCCTGTGCAGCGCAGTCACTGTTTAGCATTTCATCACTTTTACTCCGCTCCACAGAGACTGGGCTTAAGTATTACCATTAAGGAGGGCTCAGACTACAAGAGCTGCCCCCCAGTGAATGTTATCTGTGTGTGTGTGTGTGTGTGTGTGTGTGTGTGTGTGTGTGTGTGTGTGTGTGTGTGTGTGTGTGAGTGTGTGTGTGTGTGTGTGTGTGTGTGTGTGTGTGAGTGTGTGTGTGTGTGTGTGTGTGTGTGTGTGTGTGTGTGTGTGTGTGTGTGTGTGTGTGTGTGTGTGTGTGAGTGTGTGTGTGTGTGTGCCTATATGTTTGTGTCAGTTAAAGAAGTTAAAGCAATGGAGAACAGCAGGAGCCAGATGTGGTGTGAAGTGCCATTTCACTTACCAGGAAGTATCGAGGTGATCTGGAGGTTTGCAGAAGAGGTACGCTCACCCTATTCAGGTTCACTGCAAATTACTATTAAATGAATACTTAAACATGTAAAACAACACATTATGACTTTCTTCCCAAGAGTTAAATTAGAAGATTGATACCACTCTTGCTGAAGCTGTGTCACAGGACCAGTAAGTTTACATTAGCTTAGTTTAGCTTAGATTAACATTTGAAAGCAGGACGAAATAGCTACAGTAGCCTGGCTTTGTTCTGAGGTAAAAAAAAAAGCTTTCATAAAGCTACATTTGCCACATTTTGTCAAATAGCAGTTGCATTTATAAAGCTAACAGTTTAATTTGTTTATCTGAAGGCTGTGTCTGAGCTGTAACAAGCCAAATGTTTGACTAACCAACACATTCATTCCTTTCCAACCCACATAAATAAACATTAATGCAACACTCAATAAATAGACACAGCGCAGGTCATTCATCCTTTTAACACCAACCAATACAACACAGCACAATTTTCACATTTTGGAGGGGTTGTAGTTTTATATAAGGAGTATGTATGGGACTGTTTATTGGCCTGGACATCACTGCAACCTGCCAAGAAATACTGCAGAACATATGTACCATCCCGTAACAATTTGTATTCTCATCACTTTAAACAAATTAGTTATAGCATGTTGACTGGTGGGTACTTTAATTGACTTTGGAATTGTTATAATTATTTTTATTTAAAAAACTTGGACAGGTGAAAACCCAGCAGGTGGATCAGTTTAAAGAAGTTACTGCAGGCCTGGACACACTTTATTCCATCCCTTCCAGCAGCTTGCAGCATGTGGGCACCTACCAGTGTGAGATCTACTCAGGCCAACGCTCCATTGTCAGGCTCTACTTCTATCTCACAGGTAACACAATACACTGCTTTCAGATTTAATTGTACTCTTTGTATTAGATGTTAAAACTGATGATACAAAATGATGTTATTTTCTTGGAATATTGTGAATAACTTTGAGGGGGAATTGTAAACAAATGGAAAGCACAAATAAAAGCCAGTCATAAAAAAACTCCTCAAATCTGTGGAAATCGTCAGTTATGAAACCACATAACAAGGGCTCAACGGCTGTGCCACAAATCAAATCATGGAGGCAATCAATATAATGACCCAATTCAGATTTCAGTAAATTAGTGAATGTGTATTTATGGATATACTTGTATGGATATGCATATTCATACAATGTGTATGTGTGCATACAGTACTGTATACTATGTACTGTACAATTACATGTGTATCTTTCCTGATTAAGTATTTATAGAAATTCTTAATAGACTTCACTGCACTTTTCTTTTAGTCGTGTTGTTCTTTTCTTTTATGCTTATTTCTCTCTTAATGATTTAAGATTGAACTGTTATATAGACAACTATTGAACTGGTGGGGGGATAACAACCCCACAAATTACACAAATTATGGTAAGGAAAAAGTATGAAAGATATTTTTCATATATTTGTTTTTATTTAGCATTTTACCAAGTCCATCACCATTATCTTTTGCTGTTTGGGCTCAATGTGAGTTGAAACTCTCTCTTTCTTCTCTCTGTCTCTCTGTCTCTCTCTAAGTGACCCCCCAGGTTGTGGCCGGCCACACCGAGCTGCAGGAGATATTCGACCTGTCTCTGCTCCCAGGAGGGCGGTTTCTCCCTGCGCCTGCTGGTCCCCCCCACTCCCTCACCACCTCGCCACTGCTTCTCACCGCCTGTTTGACGGCTTTGCTTCTGCTGCTGTTCCTCTCCATGGGGTAAATAAAAATCTATTATTTATACAATCTGACACATTCACAGCATGTGTCAGAAGAAATGTTCTTGAGAGGCCAAGATGCACCAAGTAGGACATTTTCATATGTCCTACTTTTTCTTTTCCTGTTGCAGAGCTCTGTATTGGTCAGTATTACCAGAGCAAACAAGTCATGCTGAGCAAGAAGAAGAATATTTAGGATTGTGAGAGTTTTACAGATACATGTACTGCAATAAAGGCATTTTATCCAGCATTTGAGGTTACGTCATTGCTTACAGAAAGCCTGTGTGTGACTCTTTCTGCCACTAGAGGGCAGGATCTATCAGTGGAGCTCAGTGCACCGTGCTGCATTAACTACAAAACGTGTTCTCTTTGTGTCTCACAATGATGAGTAACGGACTAGGTATACTCACTTACAATGCTTGCTATAAACAATATGTAGTGAGATATAATTATGATATTGTAATTTTTACTCCTCTACATTTATCTGACAGGTATAGATCATTTTCATATTAGGTTGACATACAAATAAGCTAAAATCAATCATCTGCCAAAAGTGTGTCATTTAAAACATAATGTTATATAATATAATTTAATTTAATAATCCAAGGAATTCTAACTCTGTAAAAGTTATACCATTCCGTATAATGAATACTTTCAGTTTTGATATGTACCAAACATTCTTCCCATTTCAGTTGTGCACTTTTGCTGGAGCTAAATTGAAATGCATAACCTACTAATAAGATCAAAGTATGTGTCCCCAAATGTGTCAAATTACATATACAATTCAGAGAGTTTTACCAGGATAGATGGTGACGTGCCAGTGTTGTCCAGATACAATCAAATATATAAGTAACTCAAATCAAATATCCTTGTAGTGTTATTAGCATGACACAGTACATGTACTTGCTTTTGTTTATTGCTACTGTACCAATAAGTAAGGTGTATGACTTCAGGTAGGACTTGAATTGCTCCACTGGCTTGTCTGATGAAGTGAACCCTAAAGTCTTCAGGTGACCACAAGGGAGCAGCATTAACCACCCGCATGTCTCGTATCAGTAAGCAGAATGAGGAGAACTGACCATATGCCAATCCTACCGACAACATTAGGTAATCCGAAGAAATGGAACCACAGTAATTACAGGTATAAACCATGTATTTAATATACAGTATTGCATCATTTTTGTATTTTTCACAAAAATTGGTCATATAATGTTCAGTCACTTTAGTGCTTGGTATGTAGCAGACTTGGCTTTCTTGAGAAGTTCAGGGTCTAGTTTCCAGTTGTAGCAGGTGAATTCTTTGAAGATGTTTATCTTCCCTGCCAACAGACCTTCGTGTGTTTTTCTCCTCTCCGCGATACCTTGATAAACTCGTGATCTTATCTTATTAATTCCCAGGGGAGGGAATTAATAAGCATTTGCTTCCTCCTACTCCCTTTCGGACACATATGACTTTTTTTTATTATTATTATTAATATGATTTTTTGTATCATGAATGTGGATAAATACTGTATTTTAACAATACGGTATTCTGTTTTTTCACATTTGTTATTTTTTATTTGTTATTTTTTTAATCTGTTCTAAATAAAGATTGAAATGATCTGCTGTCCACTTGGCTTTAAACACATTGTCCCACTGCTTGGTGGGCTTCTTCTTCTTCTTCTTGTATAGTGTGCATCATCGGGGCTGTGGTCCAGAGAAAATCTGGTTGCTAAAGCTAAGGACAATACGCCCACAAACAAATCTGAATCATATGTGAGTATGGGGAAGTACTTCTATTGCTTAACAGACTTTAACTGAGTATGTGACCCTGGAGTCATACTTGCAATCATAAGATTTGCTTTAGTGGACCAGTCAAGTGTGGATGTGACCAAACATTGCGTAACATATTCTCTTTAACCCTTTATTCTCTGGAATACGATCTTATCAACAAAAAATTAATTATGTTAGTGATTGTATACTTTGCTCCTCCTTAATAAAGAAAGGCATAGGCTACACATGGCTGCTTTGGGGCAGTATGACCAATCTCTCTGTCATGTGCAAGTTCTTAAGGTTGTTACAGTTGTTATTTGATTATTTTTACTTTCACTCAGCTTAGGAGGTTGACACTTGACTGGTCCACTAAAGCAAATCTTATGATTGCAAGTATGACTCCAGGGTCACATACTCAGTTAAAGTCTGTTAAGCAATAGAAGTACTTCCCCATACTCACATATGATTCAGATTTGTTTGTGGGCGTATTGTCCTTAGCTTTAGCAACCAGATTTTCTCTGGACCACAGCCCCGATGTCAATGTATCTTTGGGCAAGATATCTAACCCCACAGTGGTCCTGGTGGCTTGGCCAAATGTGTGTGAGTGTGTGTGATTGTAATTTCCCTGAGCAATGGGTGCACATTGTGTGGCAACCTCTGTCTCTGAATAAATGTGTGTGAGTGGGTGAATAATGACTTGGATGTACATTAAATCAAGTCAATCAAATCTTTATATAGCCCAAAGTCACAAATTACAAATTTGTCTGAGGGGGTTTTACATGTTGTACAGAATAGACACCCTCTGTCCTTAGATTCTAGCATTGTACAAAGGAAAAACTACCAAAGAAACAATTAATTGGTGAATATGGAGGATTTTGTGGAGGTTCTATTCTGTAAAATAGAACCATATATATGTAAGTAATACAAATACTGATTAATATCATAAGTCAGAAAATTAAAAGACTCTATGAAGTACATGCACACACAGATACAAATAACTTCAGTCATTATTCAGTATCCATACGTTTCAGGTTATTCAGTTAATTAAGTAGATAATAAAAGAAAAGTGCAAAAAATGTTGTTTTGTGAGTAAGAAAAATGTATATATGAAATAATAGCAAATAGTAGATATTTAACATTTAATAACAGATATTTCTTCACGGTCTGCAGAGGAGCTTTGATGATTATCTCAGGTTAAAGCTTTGAAAAAGTGAGCATTTATCAGGAACAAAGGGTCTAATGAAGAGTTTCAATGAATTAGCAATATAGAAAAATAGAAAACATTGTATTATAGTTTGAGGTTATCTGGATATCTCCTTTTTTTATCTATCCATAATTACAGCTCTACCGTAGATAACACGTTCGCAATCACATCAGCCCAATTGCTAATCTCACTTACTACATCACATGAAGCTAAACTTATCTTTTGAGAGTATTTCCATTTTGAGTGAGATTGCACTGTCAATAAAGCAAGTCTCCTAAAGAGGGTAGAGAACAGTGTGTTTAAAGCTTGTACACATAAACACTCAGTAAATTAGACAAACTTCAGCAAAGTGTTACGTTTTTGATGAATGCTCTGCTACAAAGTGTTTTACCTCTTTCTTGATAGTTACATAGTTGCTAAGAACCTCCTGTTTTGTTCTGATAACTACGGGGCAACAGACTGTAACTGTGGTTGGTGGTTCCAGGTACAAGAGGGAGATAACGGACTCCTCAGGCACAGTCTGCTCTTGTGGGCATCACAACACCAATCAAGTGACTGGAAACCACATCACCCATTCTTAGTGCAAAAGAGACTCATGACTGATAGAGATAACACACAAAATGTGTGTTATCTTATGTGCCTGGGATTTTGGAAAATCAGGAGTTACGTCCACCTACATTAACGTTTATTGTCATATCATAAACACAACTACGGTGTAGTTATGTAATGAAGGAAAAACTTGGATCACAGGTTCCCAAAACAAACAAAAAAATAGTGCAAGCTCAGGCGTTAAATTGTCTTATGGCCTGTGGAATGCAACTGACCCTGAGTCTGTTGGTTTCTGTCCTGATGCTGCGTTTCCACCTGCCAGACGGCATCAGACAGAACAGTTTGTTTCTTCCTGAGCCGTCCTGGTGATGTGCCGTTTCCACCACCCTCTTTATGGTTGAGGGCTTGCAACTGCATGCCGCACCAGGCCGTGATACAGCCGTTCAGGATCCTCTCTATGGTGCACCTGTAGAAGTTGCAGAGTATCCTGGGAGTAGAGGAGAGGGCTGAGCACACAGCCCTGAGGGTCTCCAGTGTTGAGGATCAGGGTGGAGGATGTGATGTTTCCCACCTGCACTGCCTGGGGTCTGGCCGTCAGTTAGTTCAGGATCCAATCACCGAGGGCGCTGCTGAGCCCAAGGTCCCTGAGCTTGGTGAAGAGCTTGGAGGGCACAATGGTGTTGAAAGCGGAGCTGTAGTCACAGAACAACATTCTCACATATGTGTTCTTCTGGTCCAGATCCTGTTTGCTCTGTAGGCAAACTGCAGGGGGTCCAGAGAGTCAGGGAGGGAAAGTGTGATGAATGTTTTGACTAACCGCTCAAGCAATTCATGATGATGGAAATTAATTCCAGTGGGCGGTAGTCATCGTCGCCTGTGATTTTAGTCTATTGTGGCCAGTAACGATGGTGGGGTGTTTAAAACATGCGGGGACTACAGACCCTTGTTAGACATTGTCCTTAGTCCCGCCCACATGTTTCTGGCGTCAGAGCCTTTGAAGTCAGACTCTACTTTTCCTTTGCGGTTCTAATTACTCTCCGGAATACCTTGAGTTCCTGTACTCGTCCAAATCTCCGCCTCTGTGGACATTTAAATACATGAAGTTTAAAAATACTACGTTACTCAAATATCCGGTATCTCTTGTCAGTTTTTGGTCTTACATATTGGTCTTGACTGAAATGTCTCAACAACGATAGGATGAATTGCTATGAACTTTTGAAATGAATGGTAAATGTCTTCACAAGTCCACTATCAGGGGACCGAGGCTGTGACCTGTATACGGGTTGGGATCTTCGGTTTCTCCATATAATCTGGTCAATGTCCCATTCTATAACAGCAGGTCCCAGGTAGGCTTAACATTACCAATGTGATTCTGCTTTAATCCAAGCACACCCAGCCTTGTTCACAAAGAGGAGCTGATAATCTGACTCAGCAATTTATTTATTTGAATAAAACACTCTACAACAAAACATTTTTGGACAGATGACTTTAAAAGAACAATCAAAACCATTTAATATGATTTCCTTTATCTGAGAGACTTACCTGTTACATTATTTAAGTCAATAAAGTGGTTTAACATTTTTGTTAATGTAAGATTTTTTTGCCATTTTAACATTGTGAGAATCTGTTTGCATTTAAGAGTAATACAAGCATGACAAACAGCTCTTCCAGTGGATAAAACACAATGTGAGGACTGACTGGGACTTGCGAGTCTTATGAAGCACTTTTGCAGAATCTAATTATAGTCAGACATGACTCAGCGCCTTACTTGTCATTTATTGTATGACTGTTTGTATTTTTTTCCATTCAGTGGAGTTGCTGGGGCAACTGATGGTGCATTTTGACAATCCTTACAGCAGAGAACCTGAACCACAAAAATAGATGTATCTGATTGTATCTGTGGCTTAACTTGGATTGTATGCGTCTTCTTTGCACTTTGCTCTGTAACAACAGAGGGGTGTGCCCTGAGTTTAAAAGTGTCATTAAGGTCACACAAAAGCTCTTTCAGCAGATCTTACTGTTGACCGACTCATAAATGTCTCCTTTTTCTTACAGAATTGTGTGTGTGTAAAAGGTGGCATTCCCTTTCTTTACCTGTAACTTTGAACCGTTTGAGGCTTTCATTCTTGTTTATAATAGAGTACCCATTCATAATACTAGGAAGCAATCAGCTTACATATTTGCTTGTTTAGTGGCAATTTATCATAATTTGAAATCCCTTATGACGACTGTTAATAAGGTCTTTGTTGTTATGATGTTAAAGCCTATTTTCACTAGAGCTGACATGTCAAATGAGTTTGTGTGATGATCGTTAACCTGCTGTGTACCTCCTCAACTGTGAACTAGTCACATACTTAATCTCAGGCAGAAATCATATGGTTGTGATTCAAACTCAGGAATAAAAAAAAAACACTAACATTTATTTATTAGACTGTCTCTCTAGCAGGAGGACTAAATATATTTGTCAGACAGCACCAGAGTTGTAGATAAAAGTGAATCTCACCGTGCTGTGAATTCATATTTTTTTCTTAAAGGTCCCATGTCATGGCCATTTATACTGATAATAATTCCATTGTTGAGGTCTACTAGAATAGATTTATATTGTGCAATTTTCCAAATTCACATTGGTTTGTCATACAGCATCTCTGTATAGTATGTGTATTCACATACTATACCCTGTGAGCCCACTGTGCTCTGATTGGTCAGCTCGCCCACTCTGTTCTGATGAGTCTACCACCGTTACAGCGGAACATCAGTGATTATGTGTTACAATGGCGTTAGCAACAGAAAATGACCCCAGTAAGGACAAACCGATGAGAATGCTGCGTGGGGTCTGGATGCCGTGTTGGCGGGACGTTGCGCGGCTCGCTGCTGCGAGGAGCGGACAGTGTGAGCTGGGTTCATTTCCTTGCGAGGCTCCCCAAAACGTGGCACACCTACAGCGTAAGCGCACAACAGTTTCGCCGCTGAGAGAGTGTGGCTGAAGTCGAATAGTCCATTTAGCTTAGGAACCTTCCTAACGGATTGAAATTACCCGGAAGTCCCTCAGTGGCAGCCATGATAAGGGCCGTTCGAATTCTCTAGATGATAGGAAAGGAAGTTTCAAATTTCCTATAACCTCCTTTAGCTTAGGAACCACTGGACCTCCCTTGACGAAAGGAGAGGAGAAAATGCTGCCCCACAATGCCTTGCGGCCGCAGCATTTGCCATCACACAACAGTCGGCCGTTCACGGAAACAACCGATTATGACCGATAAATGATATCATGAAAGTTACGGTGCTTATTAAGCATTTTAAAACGTATGTGGTAACTTACCAAAGTGCTTTGTTTTGAACGTTCATCAGTATTATAATCAAAAAGAGAAATATGAACGTTAGTTTTTACTGAAATTATCAAATAAAGTCAGCATTTCACAGTGTTTACTGAGCTGTGTGGGGGTTGTTCAACTTTTAAAAGATGTTTGAATGGTGACAGTGATAGATGTTAAGGACTAACGTTTATAATAAATACATTTGTATTCATTTTAAGATATTTTCGATTTTTCATGTTATCTGTGTTGGTTATTCCCGCGTCCAGGAGAGAAGCTTAAAAAGGAGACTAAATGGAGTCTCTGAGATGGTTTCAAATTGGTACTTTAATTAAAAATAAAGGCGCGGTTATGTTACAAACAGAATCTTGTTCGACAGAAAAGCAGCTGTGTCTCTGGCTCTGGCAGGTGAAGAAAGAGGCCGAACCCCTCAGGTCCCGCTGTTTATATATCCTCTGCTGGCTCCTCCCTGTGGGCCGGCTCTCCAACGTTTTAATGTCCGTTGTTACCATAGACTGTATATATAAATGGACGTAGGGTCCGTGACGTCACCCATAGGATTCTGCAGAGTTGCCGTGAAGCCCTAAGTAGGCGGAGTCGGCTACTAACGGCTCGACAGTGACGTCAGAGTCTAACTCCCGCCTTCTCCAGCCTGCTCCAAATAAGGGCAAAGAGGCGGAGCTGAGGCGGAGCCGAGGCGGGACAGGGCGGGACCTGCTGCCAACGAGCGTGACGTTCCAGACATAGCTCAGGCTAAGAAGCTAAGCTAACATGCTCTCAGTATTAAGCTAACAACCTATGCTAACAACACAGTCTATGCTAACAAACCAGCTTGCAGTCACCGCTCCTCGTTCCCGGCATACAACGTTGACTAAATCATCCATAATTGGATTGTTCAAATGTGTACTGTGAAGGATATCATAAAGCCTTAATGCAATCGAATGTAAAACATGATTGATGAAAGTAGTAAATCGGTCAGATTTGACCCGAAGACAACAGGAGGGTTAATGCCATATTCACTTAGTAACGAACAACTTTTACAAATATTTCTATATAGTCTGTGTTGGTAAATGTCATCTAGGTTGCACATTTCCTGCTGAAATACATGCATACCAAGTCACTGCGTGGAACTACACTGTTTTTGATAAAACAGTGTAGTTCCACTATATAAACGTTACATTCATAATCAAACGAGACAATCTGCAAGATAATTAGCTATTTGGTATTATTCTTAATGCTTGTCATTCACACGTTAATAAAATAAAATAAGTACCGATACATAGCAGAATAATTGTGGCGGTGTTCAGCTTAATAAACCTTGCTCAACATAATTTATTTAGCTAACCTGACAGTGAGGCACGTATCTGTCAATCAACGTGACCACGCCCTAATGTGTGCACAAACTTTAAGACCTAATATAAATAAAAGGGTCGCGTTAGAAAACAATTCACTCACAGATCCATAATCATGAAGGTGGAATCTAACTATATCGATAATAAAAATGTATGGAGCCAGGGGTAGAAACATGTTTTTTTCTGCTGTAAAGTTGGGCATTTTAACACGGGGTCTATGGAAATTGCTCCTTTCTGCAGCCATCACCTATCGGCCAATATATGAACTGCAGTGTGTGGCACTTCCGTATTGGCTTCACGGCTCTACCCCACAGTTTGCCGCTTGGTTTTTTACGCATATCAGAGGATACAGACATTGTACATTGTTAGTGTATTTAGAACCTTGAAGGCAGGAGAGACTGAAAAGAGTCAAGGGAAGCTTATAAAAGTTAACAGCATTTAATTACACAAAAGATGCGATGGTGTACAAAATGAAATGTGCGAGTGGAGGCGCTCTCCTCATCCGACTGGTCAGTCCAGGTCAGCAGGTCGAAGGGCCGATTCTTGGCTTGCTCTTCCTGTTGTCATCTGAGGTCTTCTCCTATTGGCCGGCGTCGACGGGGGGCGGGTCCAATGCAATTCCTGTCTTTTTCTGTTGTTAAATTATATCATTCTGGTGTCTGTGGTTATTTAAACATTCCCTAATAAACGTTATTCAGCGGTAATAAATGAGTGCTAAACCCAGTGTGCTCAGTGAACAACATCACATGTCATTTCACCTTTGATTCACGGTTTGAAAATGCAGCATTTCCCTACATGCTACATGCTAAGTATTAAGTTAATAGTTAGTGAACTTCCGGTTTTTCAGAATACAACTGATTTAAATTAAATAGTGTATTTAATTCAAATTAGGCCATATCAACATTGATTTTAATTTCTAACAATCCCTCCTTACATACCCTTTAAGGTATGTAAATAATATTGAAATCAATGAGTTCTTCATCCGAACATTGCATGGTACATAACTCATAAAAGCAAAAAATAAGAATACATATTCATCATAAATATGAAGTTTTTCATTTGTGCATAACTTCTAGCTTAAACCTTTAATGTCACTTCGTAAAATAGCAGCAATTCGCTTGGTATGGAAAACGTCTAACTCCCTCCTTTCACATCATAAATCATCTTCTTACTGTATCTGGGGTAAAGGCACTTGTTCTTTTACAAAGCATAAGAAGGATTAAACTGAAGTAGGAAAATAGCTAAATATTACTCTTTATTTACTTTTACTGTGTCTCTGGTGTAATTTATGAATCTCTGCTGGTTCTAGTAGATATAGTTCTCCCCATCCACATTCTTGTTGGTTGTGGGACAGAGGAATAATAATTCAGAACCTGCTGATATTTGAATCTTACTACTGGGCATATGTTACAAACAAATAACATCTTCATGGTGAACTAAATAAAATTCTTGTAATCTTTCTCAAATCTAAATATAACAATGAACTATTCCTGTTTGTGGTAAAGACACACACTAACGTTATGTAATATAATTTCATTATGGATTCAAAAACAACTAAAGTCATGATGCTGTCAAAGTGAATGATTTCCTGAGTGTATCTGTCCTGTAAGGTACGTCATTCTCTGCTTGGATCGTGTGCAGAAATCCCATCGATTCACCTGACAATACGGCTTCTACCTGTCTGTTATCAAGCTGAAAAATGAATACAGAATTCCAACGTACTGTCATCAAATGTCTTTCTATTATGAATTTAAATTAAATGTATATCCCCATAATGAACTAAACAATAAAGTCTATGGCTTTTACTTCTAATTCTTTAACAGGCTAGTTACAAGATGTTGTCTAAATTAAATTCGGTCTCATTACATTACTATGTTTTAGCTTAACTGTAATATGTTCTTTCTACATTTCAAACCTCAGTTACTCTAATGTCTGTTAAAATATTACAAAATTGTTTCATTATCACAGGTCAACTTCTTCGGTAATTACATCTCTCACAGTAGCCCCTTGGCCACTGCTTCTGCATCTGTGTTACCTGTTATAACTCAATCAATATTTAGAAACATGTCAACATTCATCAAACAGTATCTTATCCCCAGATATGGAGCAGGTTAATTATAAAACTATCATTCAATGTTCAGTTTGAACATCTGGGTTGGGGCGGAAGGTTTCTGTCAATCCTTAAAAGAAAAATTTAAATTGTGAATTTGACAGCCATGTTGACACAATACATTATACACACTCCCCCCTTTTTACACATGAACTCATGTGTAATAAAACCCTGTAATGGGAGGGGGGGGGAAAAAACTGTCAGGTAAATATTGGTTAGGGACATAACGAACATTATTTACACAGTAAACACTTCAGTGAAAAGAAGTGTTTCTCTCCGTCCTTCATGGCCCAAAAGAAACAGAATCTTCAGATTTTAGTTTGAGTTTTACATTTGCAAAGCGCCAACTCCTGTGAGAGTAAAATATCATCAAGTAGATTAGAAACGGGTAATAATATGTTAGTCCAAAAACATGCTTGGTTAGTTATTGTTTTAGAATCATGCAGTTACACTGATCACATGCCGGCATTCATTCACACTCACACTGTCTGGTTGTCACGTCAGGTTTGGTCAGGTACACCCCAGAGTCAGTCATGGACAGTGCTTTTGTCACACTGTCATTCAGGGTCAAAGGTCATTTGGTCTCGGTCTTTTGGCCATGTCGTGCTCTGCAGAGTCTTTTCAGAGGTATTTCAGCATAGGCGCGTACACTTTATCTACAAAAATATGTCATATGTGGAGCGCCATTCCATATTCATTCACGATTTCAACTATGATTTTCAGATGGTTCTAACTTTTCATTGGGACTTCTGCCTCCCACCTTTCCTGAAACTTGGTACAAAACTCACTTTCTTAGAGTACTACTACTACTGCAATTCATTTACACCTAATTAGTATTAAAATGTCTAATAGATCCATTTCAGAAACTTGTGTACATAACTATTATCTTGAGTCAAAACATTACTAGGATCCGTGTAGCTCTGCTATGCATTTCACAGCTCATCTTCAATTCTGGTCTACCTAAAAAACAATGTTAAAATCTTTAGCAGTGTGTGGAACCTTGGGTGTCCGAACATGCAACAATTACTCCCTCCTTTATCAAGGATTTAAAAACAGAAGTCATTTCATATCTCCATCTTAAAGCCCTCCTATGGTAATAACTATGCCACAATGGTGAAATCAATACTTTAGATTGGAATACTATATCTGGCTTGGCACTAGCTCTCCCTTTAACATTATCCATTCAAATAAAGATTTGTCTTATAGAGTGGTTCATAAAACTATCCCTTTAATGGTGATCAATATTGTAACAAATGAGATCACTACTTTATTCACACGTGAATAAAAAATCTCTTAAAGAATATTTTGTTAACATGATGAAAAGATTGAAGAATATGGTTCTACTCTGTACTCCTAAGTCCAAAACACCCACAGCCTAAAGTGTAGTGAATATTTCCATCATGTCTCCCCCTTTATCCCTCAGTGTGTTTTAGGATGATTTTCTCATTTTACTTTAATAGTTTCCTCTTTACTGCTATTTTTAAATTTACCAATTGATTAATTCATGGTTAATAAATCTTTCTGTCTTTACGTATTTATGAAGTTAATTCAAGTTCTTTAAATGTGCGTTTTGTGAATAAGTGTGTTTATGTGTAAACTCACTCATTCCCGTTTTCCTTTTCTCCTCCCCTGGTTGTCTCAAGCCGTGACCCCGGCCTCCTCGCTTCTAATCGACCATGCCAACTCCTCTGATTCTGTCTTCTCTTCAGTCCATCAGCTGTTGAATCCCTCCGCTGTAACTCTTTAGGCAGCCTTTGGCCCAGTTACATCTGCAGCCCCCATCATGTCACTGTTGTTGCACTGCTTTGCATTTCATCTCCTCCTTTACAGTCCCATTGCTGTTTTATGGAGGGCGGATTCTGCTCTCATGTCCCACACTTTGCTCTTGCCAATTCTTGTGGCTCAGCTTGGAACTTCATGCCCCGTCCGAGGGACTGATGAGAGTAGATCTCTGCCTGTCAGCAAGCTGTTTGGTTCTGGATGCCACAGGTGGAGATAGTTCTGGCTGCAGTTCTGGATGCAGTCTTGTTGTTGTTGTTGTAATTGTTGTTTCAGCTCTGCTAGTATGGCCATCTGCTTTGTCGATTCCTTGTTTTTATTAGCTTTGGCATCTTTCTCAGCTACTTGTATCTTCAAAAGTCTTAGTTTTAGTGTTTTAATTTCTTCATCATTTTCCCTCTTTGTTTCCTGGTATTTGATGTCGTGGTGAATGAGATTTAGTCTCCATTCTTCTGGGAGTTTAGCTTCCAATCCCACCACATCTCCCAGGCGTGCCTGCACTGATTTGGGAAGGGCTTTGATGACTGCGTTCTTCCACAGCATTATGACAGCCGGTGAAGTGTCATGTCGTTCTCCAGTGCAGTCCTCCCACACTCCTTCACATCTCTTGAGGAAGGCATGCATGTCTTCCCCAGGTTCTTTTCTCAGGCTGTTGAGGGCATGTAAACTGCGTGTTGTCGGGTAGATGTGACGAATAGCAGCCCAATAATTTGACCTGATATTGTTGAATGAAGTTTCATCTGGGTCGTGCGTGCAATTGGCCTCGGAATCTACTGCTCTTGCCTCTAGTCTTCCTTCTATCCGTCCAAGCAGTGCCCTCATGTCTCCCAAGCACAAGTGGTCTTGGACTGTGTATTTCTCCAGATCATTCACCCACTTCTGACCTCCTTGGGTGAGTGGAGGTAGTTTTGCCACTAATGATTCCATGTCCCTGTGAGTCCATGGTTGGTATTCAAGTCCTCTTCCAACCGCTACCAATGGCATGGAGTTGTGTGCACCAGTCTTGGTTCTTCGAGTTGTCTTGTTTTTTCTAGTTTCGAGGCATGTCCCAGGGTAATGTTGCTCGTTTTTGTCGCTACCATTATTCTCAGGAGGAGATGCAAAACTGTATTGTTGCTGTGACTGTTCATGGTATGGGGAGTGTCTACTGGTTTCAGACTGTGTACCGCTGTCGTCATCTTCATCTCCCCGTCCTTTGGAATAGTCAGGAGAGTAGTTTGTTCGGCGTGTTCTTTGAGTTCTTTGTTCTTCTCTCCGTTGTCTATCTGCCATCATGTCCTGGAACCTTACATCTTCTTGTCGTCTTTCCGCCAGAAGTTGTTGGTATTTATCTTCCTCCCTTTGTCTTTCTGCAATAATGTCATTATGGGCTTCATCTGCCTTCCTTCTTTCTTCAATAATGTCATTATGGGCTTCATCTGCCTTTCGTCTCGCTTCCATTCTTCTGTTGAGTTCTTCCATTCTTCTGTCGAGTTCCTCTATTCTTCTGTCGAGTTCTTCCTGTCTTCTGCCGAGTTCTTCCTCCATTCTTCTGCTGAGTGCTTCCTCTCTTCTGCCAAGTTCTGCTTCCATTCTTCGGCCGAGTTCTTCCATCAGCTGGTTGACACTGGATAGGATTCTTACCTCATACGCCAATTCTTTCTCATTTGGGGCTTGAATCGAAACTTGGTGAGAAGGGTTGTTCTCTGATATGTCTGGAGGAGACACTTCGGTCAGGCTTGGATACTGCTTTGGAGTTTGGATAAGTGGAGCCTCTTTTGTCATTTCTGCTGTGTCTTCATTTACTGGCAGATCTTCTGCGATGGATGTCAGATGGATTAACAGCCATGTAACCCTAACTTTTCTTTTTTCAGCTTTTTTCATAGCGCTTTTAGCAGGTCCATACAAAGGGGGGTGTCCGGCTTTGATCCATGCTTGTTTCTGTCGCAGGTATTCAGCATTCTCATGTTCAACTACAGCTTTTCTATGGGCTTCCGTTGGTCCAGGTTGATCATCTGCTGGAATCAATCCTCTCGTTTGCCACTGCTTGAACAGTTCCTCTATTTGGTTCCATGTCTTCTGTCTACGACTTGGAATCGTTGAAGCATCTGACCAGGTGTTTACTCTCTCCTTAATATCTGCAGTTGTGTCTGGCACTGCGAGTGCTCTTAACTTGGTGTCTTCTGGCGACATGTTTCTTAAGTACACGGATAATATTATTAAGTTATCAAAAATGAATTACTAATCCTCTGAATAGTACCTTTGTATTCTTTATAAAGTTATCCTATGTCAAAAATCAATTTAAATGTTGTAAAACTGAGATTGGAAAATCAAAATTAGACAAATTAAATTAAAATTTGGAAATTATGCAAATTTTAAAAATCTGAATAAATAAAAATGAACAGTGTATGGTTTTGACTTTGTAATATGAAAATAGGAATATGGTGGAAATCCAAATAAACCGTGTACAGTGTATAGTCAAGTTTATGAAATTATGCAAATGTCATAAAATGTGTCAACTACAATACTTCAATTCAAAGAAACCACATGTAATCTTTATCTGTGTGGTGAAGAATGTATTAACTGTAACACTTATTATGTCCGCTAGGGGAGCTGTTTTATTTGTAACTCCTCTCAAATGTATCAACTAGTACTTCCGGTTCATAAACCTACTTCCTGTTTATTTCCTCAAAATATAAAGTTCAAATTACTTTCTTTGAAAAGCATGAAAAACAAAACAACTCAATCTACTCTCAACATTCATCTACATCATCCCTGTGTATTTAATCCGTAGTTACCGGTTGTATCTTTACTCAAACTATTTCACCATCTAGTAATGCCAACTGGCTAGCTAATTAGCTTAGCAGTATAGCATTAACCACATGTGACTGGGGGAAGGGGAACAATGGGAACACTCAACATCTGCAGATAAATAACCACACTGCTTGACAATACAAAACAGCACAATCTTCATTTATCTTAGCTCTAAATTCTATAGATGCTGACCTTAAAAGCTGATCTCATACCAATCTTGTACACAATCGTTTCGGCTTAGAACATCACACAAAAATATACTTTTCGGCTTAAAAACTCCACACAATATACTTTATTAAACCAGACTACGCAGGTTTAACACATCAAACATATAGACTAACATGAATGGACCCAGTCCAGTGTAAAACAGATCAGGTCTGGTACCTACCCAGAGGTATTTAACACAATGTGGACCCAGTCCTATCCCAGATAAAATCTAGTGCCTCCCCAGAAGGTCTTAATACTATGTAATATTCACATTAATCGGGCGGCGCCGAAGATACAACAGAGACTAATAGAAACACTATATACAATCTCCACACCACTCGCAATCACCACGGAATTAAACAGGTAACTGTCTCACCTTTCGTTTAGGCCCAGCCAAAAACTAATTTGCTGCAGCCTAGTGTGATGCTAGTTAGCTTGCAGCCTTCCCCTTTCTTCCAGCTCTATCCCGCTTCAGGGTCCACCCAGGGACGCCAAATGTTAGTGTATTTAGAACCCTGAAGGCAGGAGAGACTGAAAAGAGTCAAGGGAAGCTTATAAAAGTTAACAGCATTTAATTACACAAAAGATGCGATGGTGTACAAAATGAAATGTGCGAGTGGAGGCGCTCTCCTCATCCGACCGGTCAGGTCAGCAGGTCGAAGGGCCGATTCTTGGCTTGCTCTTCCTGTTGTCATCTGAGGTCTGCATAGTACATAACTCATATCAAAAACATACAATCAAAATGGAATGTTTCGAATAGCCTCAACTTTACAAAAATACAAAAATACTTTGACTGTGTTCAAACATAAAAGTTTTCCCTTGTGCATAACTTCTAGTGTTAACATTCAATATTGTTCTTCAAAATAGCAGCAATGGCTTGGTATCAGAACATTTCTTCCTCCCTCCTTTCACAGAAACCGTTCTCATACCACGCTCAGTGTTAAGGCACTTGTTTTTACAAATTGAAAAGAAACGACCCATTTTAGAATAGCAATGATTTATAAAACATGGGATCCATCATATTAGAACAGTATAAAATAATAAAGAATAAAATAAAATATCCTGAATAGTGTAAAGTAAATTGGTGAATAAAAATATACTATCTTGGAATAGTATATTATAAATTGAAATTCACTCCATTTTAGCATTTTAGTTTGCTCACTTCTTCACATGATATCATTTAAAGAATCACATTGGCTGGACATTCATTGAACAATCTCATCTCTGAACATCGATATCATTTAACATCATTCAAACTAACTCATCATTTTCCTCCTCATCATCAATCAAAATGGAATGTTTCGAATAGCCTCAACTTTACAAAAATACTTTGACTGTGTTCAAACATAAAAGTTTTTTTGGGGGTTGATCGTCCTGTTCTACTAGCATTGGAAACTGTCCCCCCATGAGAAATGTACCCTCCCTCCTTTCATACCATTTAAGGTATGAAAGTAACATGTTCTCTGGAAGAGGCCGTCGTGATCAATCGGTATTTTAGGACATGGAATGAATGCAACATTTAGGCCTCCCCTGGGCACCCCTATGCTATCCTTGTACCCTGGAGCCTAAACTCCCCCTGGGACTGGTCTCTTAGCCCTACTGGCTTCGGGGTGTTTCGTCATGTTGATTTAAAACATCACTGGCTGTGCTAGTGCACAGGTCCCAGCCCAATCCTGTGGCAAGACTGAGTACAAGGTTTTAGTTCCATGATACCACCAAACATCTACTCTGGGGTACGGCATTTTAGACAGTCATTTCTGGGAGAAGATTTTGGTCAGTTACAACAGTTGTAGAATTTCATCCCTTAAAAGTTCCTACTTCAGTAGCTTTGGGTGGTCTGTTCTAATGCTGTGATAAAGTCCCTGAAATGGTGTGAAAACCGGTGGAATATCACTAACACATTACACTAATGTATTTTCTATTCTGGTCTACTTGAAGAACTACGCTAACTCCTTTTACAGTGTGTGGAACCTTGGTGCCCGAGCATGTGATAATTACTCCCTCCTTTAACAAGGACTTTAAAAACAGAAGTCATTTCATCAATGGTTTGTAGTTCAATTCAGGAATTTTCACTCATGGCAGATATGTTTCTCCTTTTAAATGTCAGGTCATCACTGATTAAATGGATGAGCATTAGGAGGTGGTGGCACTTGTCTTTTAAAAACTCATACTCTTGTGCTATGCACTCCCTCTGAAGCTGCAAGTAAGATTTCAAAAATATGCACCATTAAAATGAGTGATCCAAGGCCCCGCATGTATTACTCCCAATTATACTAGTTTTTAAAAATTTTAATTTTCTCTACATCTTGGACGACAAACAAATGTTGTCTCCACCTTAACAGTTCTCCTATGGTAATAACCATGCTACAATGGTGAAACCAATACTCTAGATTGGAATACTTTCTTTGGCTTGGTTCTAGCTCTACCTTTAACATTTTCCATTCAAATAAAGATTTGCCTGCTATCTATAATGTAACAAATTAAATCTTCCCCAAATTCTCACATGAATAAGAATCTCTAAAAGAATAATTTGTTTTGATGATGAAAAGATTGAATAATATGTTCTACCCTCAGTGTGTTTTTAGGATTATTTTCTAATAAGTGTGTTTATGTGTAAACTCACTCACTCCCGTGTTCCTTCTCTCCCCCTCTGGTTGTCAAGCCACGACACCCTCACGTTCTGCTGGCCCATGCCAACTCCTCTGGTTCTGTCCTCTCCTCTGTCCTGCCTACTCTTCAGTCCATCCGCTCTTGGATCCTCCCGCTGTAACTCTTTTCAGTGGCCCAACTGCTTTGCATTTCATCTCCTCCTTTTCAGTCTCTGCGCTGTTGCATGGAGGGCGTATTCCGCTCTCATGTCCCACACTCTGCTCTTGTGCCAAATCTCGTGGCTCAGGCTGGAACTTCATGTCCTGTCTGAGGGACCAATGAGAGTTTGCCTCTTTGTCAGCATGCTGGTTTGGTTCTGGATGCCTCAGGTGGAGATGGTTCTGGATGCCTCAGGTCGTTGTTGGTTCAGCTCGGGTTCTCTGTCTTTTCGATGGAGGAGGAGGAGTCTCCTGTGGTGAGGTCATTTGTCTGAAGATGGGGTCGTAGCGTTCTGACAGGCAGAGAGAGAGAGAGAGAGATCTCGGGACGCATTACCTATAGTTAATTCTAACAGACTGAGGTAAAATAAATCCAATCCTTTCCACTCTATTTTCCTAATCTTACTATCTGTCTTAGATGTTAAATGTCATCTAAACCCAATGAATGTCTACTAATGGTTGTGCCATATCCCTAAACATTGTTTTCACCCACTGTAACATGGCTACTCCAAATAACTCTTTCAGGAAACCATTTTCTTCTATTAATTTAAAAATACCTACATGTTTCAAGCACCACATTTTTCACACACTACAAAAGAACGTCCACATATTTTCTCCATCACTTTAAATCTCACTGTTATTTAGAACATAAGTAACTTTTGTGACTAGACATATCTGCAATGTCGCCACAATCTGCTGGGGAATTTTGTTCATAGAGTTTGTACGTACAAAGCTGTACTTGTGGGTTAGTAGCCTGTTTCTACTGTAATCATTTTCAATAATTTTGCTCAGGTCACCGGTCGGTTGTCCATAAACTTAACAGGGGGTGTTTCTGGTACAGACTAAAACATGGATCCAGTGTATTTGGAGATTCCCCTAATCTGTAAATCCCCATCACTGATTATCCCGATCACTTAAACCCATCTCATCATTTGATACAAGAACTGCATATATGGGGGGTGAATCATCTTGATTATAACCGCCTCACCTTTGGGAACGAGTATTTCTAAATCCTCCTCTTGTTGCTCAGCTGATCTTTTGGCTCTGGGGATAAGTGAAAGTCTCTGAAACACAGCTGGAGTTTTGTTAGTGATGTGGGCATTATCTATGAGTGGACTAATGGATCCATGTCTTACTTGATATTGTACTCCCCATCCAACCAGAAAGGTTACAAGTGTAATGAGCACAATCAACAATGCTATTCTGACTCTTATCCCTAGGGGACCCCACAATTGCTTTGGCTTTGTTCTTGACAGCATAAGTTTAACTTTCCTTTTTTATTTAAATTCCAACTTTGTTCATGAAGAATATGTTTCTCTGTTATCCACGTTCATAAAGCGTAAAACAACAGCATCAGAGCACGGTGCAGAGTCTCTAGATGAGTTTACAGTAGTCCGTCGTTCTTTTTAAACATCCATGTTGTAGTCCGCTGTATAGAAAACTGTAGTTTCCATAGTTTCCCCACAGCAGCAGACGCACATTCATGACGTCCGCTGGCGCATCATAAACACGTCGGATAGTGAAAGTGCAGTCGGATTCTCTAAAGTACCGCAGTCTCTTCTCCTAAATCCTTTTGAATTCTCCTATCCACTATCCCTTAACCCCGTGACGTTTCACTCAGAGGTCAAGGAATAGACGATAGGGGGCCCTTCTCACTTCGGTTAAATGAAATCCTTGCTTCCCTCACTTGCGTCGTTTCCCTGCGACTAGTCCCTCCCACCAGGGAAGCATGGAGAGATGCAAGGAAACCATGAGAAGCAGGGAAATTAGTTTTAAGAGCAATGGGACGTCCTTTTCTCCGGAGCGTCACATGAAGCGACGTCCGTTTCTGATGACGCTGCACAGCTGATCGTCTGACAGCAGCCAGCTCTGTCCCCGTTATTTCCACACACACCCCCGCCTCTGTTAGTACACATTTACTGACACAAACAATTGTATCATCTGTTATAGACCCAAATACGTTGAAAAAATAAGAACTCATTCTCAAAAAAGATAAACTCCATTCTTAAATAACGAAAAAAGCGATCATGAAAATGTTTCCAATAAATGAAGAAAATTATTTTTGACCACTTTGTTGTTCAGATATATCACATATTTGTAACTAAATGATACATTAATTGAAACAAAACACAGTATAAACTGAGGAGTGACTCCCGTGAGGTTCATGTATTTTCTTCACTCCGCTGGGAAACTGCTCTCATGTCAAGAAGCATCAGATCATTGCATGTACTGCCTTGTCCAATCAGTGAGCGATACACAGTAAGGGGGCGGGGCGAGTGTATGAGGATTTCATCGAAGGATGGTCTGGTGGTTCCTCGGTTAAAGCTCCTCCATTATCGCTCCTCACTCCTCCGGCAAAAATAAGGTCATTGGGACGCTACTCAAGATGGCGCAGACAAATCAACTTCCGGTGAGACCGAGACCGACGAGCGAGGAAATTAAAAATAAGAGAAGTGAGAAGAGCCCAGGGTTAGACGTTAGGAGCTGATTTTTGGATTATCCGACCGCAACCTGTGTGTGTGTGTGAGGAGCTCCACGGATTGGTCCATTTGGGTATGGGCACATCACTGTACTCAGGAAGAAAACAATGAAAAAAGATAAATCTCCAACGAGGCGTTCTGGGGCAGCATAGACAGGTATTTTCTGTGTTAGAGTTGTACTCACTACAGGGTGTACTTTGAGGGTTTGTGACTTTGCAGACCGTTTACATGCATAAAAACCTTCATAACACACAAGGGGACGGGTAATAACCGGAAAAGCATGACATGGGCCCTTTAAGTTACACATTCACAGAACTCCAACATTTTACAAGGCAACTTAAATGTACTTATGTAGCACATTTCGACAACAAGATAATTCCATGTACTTTACAAAAACCTAAAAAGCATTAGGAGAAGCAAAAGGAACATATTATAAAATAACATTCTATTTCATTTAAATGGCCATTAAAGTGACAGAGAATAGAAAAAAACAAGCAGACTTGAAAAAATAAATTGTCAAAAGTTCATTGTTGTGAAAATCAAAACAATCCCAACGGGTTTCAGCTTACAACCAAAGAAACCATTTGGCCCATGTTTGCGACAGAGTTTCTTAAAACATAAAGGTTGTGGGCTCTCATTTTGTCCAATGGTATGCAGCTTAAAACTCAGTGTTTTCACTTCCAGTAAATGATGGAGGCTCCACCAGTATGAGTGTGCATGCTGATCCGGTTGTCAGATGAGTCTCTTCTCTGCAGACTGGGGGAACACCCTCAACGTAGTTTGTCCAAATAGTGTGTGCCTAAAATAACTAAATGATCCAACAGAGGGTTTCCATTCTTATTTTGTAAATTGCTTCATTCTCTCATCTCTTCCACACGTGTATTTTGTTTCAGTACAGAAAGTTGGGAGGATACCATGCTGGTAATGTCAACCACAAGCTACGCCAACAAAACAGTGACAACAAACTGTGTTGTTGTGTAGAGCAAAAACATGTAATTATCCCTGATGATATATTGCAAGTGTTATAATTACCCATGTAGGCCTACTATTTTATCTACTACAGTGTTTCATCTTGTAA
Organism: Harpagifer antarcticus; assembly: GCA_902827135.1. NCBI lineage: Eukaryota > Metazoa > Chordata > Actinopteri > Perciformes > Harpagiferidae > Harpagifer > Harpagifer antarcticus. The sequence goes on from CADEHL010000709.1 coordinate 2,921,141, forward strand.
TAATTGTGCCGCATTAGGTGTTAATGTAACCACAGGGGTTGGCTTTTTCTGGGAAAGTATCTCCGGAAATGACAGCGTTCTCCTGCCCGGACGTAATAAGGACGACTTTGGTGCTGAATATGACACAACACTTTGTGGCTCACACGTCTTTCTTAGTAAAAGATCAAATGTGTGGGAGCTGAAACTATTCCTCCTTCTTGATGTCAGAGATGGAGGCCCAGACAGGGTGGGGGAGCACAAGCTAATTGAAAACAGACTTGAGGGGAAGTGATGTTTGGCTTTGTCAGACTGCTGGTTTTGCTCCTAACTTTTTTTTATCTCCTTTCCCTGACTCATTAAGGCGCTGTCACAAAACAAAGTAACGTTTTTTTTGTACTAAATCACCCCAGAGCTCTTAGTTGCTCATCGGCTGGTGTACAGTATGGGGAAAATATCCCTGGCAAAGATGTTGCCATTAGAGACCAAACACAGCATATCACTGTGAAATCTGATGAGTAATGGTGATGCTGCTCCTGAGGAACTCCAGACACTTTTACTCATACAAGAAAAGGTCCTTGTTTGCCAAACTACAGTTGTTTTAACCACCACCAGAGTTCTTGACTCAAAACTATGTGGAAGATAGTCAGGCAGATAATCCTCAACATCTCAATTCACTGATGATACTCATACCTCTCATTTAAACCACATGAATATAATAAACCCTACTGTATGTTGTTTATTGATCGTTAAGGACTGGATGTCAGTTACCTACCATATATTTCAATACCAATAAAACAGAGATATTGATCTTATTCCAAGACACCATCAATTTCTTTTTCTTATTAAATATTTTAATTATTCTTACTTTTTAAAAGAAATGCTGCTTTTTAATTAATATTATTGATAGGACAATCACTTGGATACTGGTCATATGAAACCTAGCAGCATCTTGAATTAAATAATGAACTTGCCAAGAGAATAATGAAGATAGGATGTTCAATGTCCTTGTGTGCGTCCATGTGCTCATTGCTGTATAATCCCTATACAGTATGTTTAGGCATTATTATTAGCAAGGAAATTCCATTGGGAACTCTCCTCGTCCACACCTTCCATCAGAATGTGTAAATCATTCATCCATAGCCCTGTAAACATAAAGATGAATGGCACTTGCTTTCTCAGAGAAATGTTCTTTGGGTGTTGATTTGTTATGGTCAAGAGCCTTGGATGTTTGTGCAATCAGGAACACCTTATCTGTGACGTTATTTTTGCACTATTCAATTCAATTCAAAACCTTTATTTATCCAGGTGAATCAATCAATGAATATGTAGGTCTGTTCCCTTCTTTTGATTGTTGTTGGGATTGTGACAGCTCTGATCCTTCCAAACAACTAAAACACAGTTGTTTGTATTGCAAACCAATCATTCCCATACACTTTTACTGCACTCTAAAATGCTTAGCAACCGCTCCACCCATGCAATGCAAAACATTTGTATTTAGAACAAAGATCATAGTTCTTCGAAAAGTCATATCATTCACTTGGAGTAATTAAAAGGCTGTTGTTGGGCCCGGCTCATACAACAGTTAACAAGTTGGGTGTCCTCTCCAAAGATGCTCGTATGTAACCACCTGAGCGTCACACTGAAACTGTTAAATATATACATCATATATAATTCAACATATATATTTTCTACTTTCTTGTTTATTTCTAGTTTTTTATTTTGTATTGTCCCCTAAGCATTTCCCAAATTAGGATCAATAAAGTACTTCTTATCTTATCTTACAGAAATCACACTCCACAAAACCTATGAGTCTTCATTTCACATAGACTATTTATATTGCTCTATTTCTACATATGATTATCAGAAATGAACTTTTTGTAATGTTGTACAGTATGCTCAGCGATCACAGAGAAGCAATCACTGGGGACGAAACATCTGGATCTCAGCTCCTCTCTTAAAATGTGCATTCAAATAAAAATAAACTTTAAGCACTGATGCTTGTTTGCTGGCAAAAAGGAGGCCCTAAACACACATACACACACACACACACACACACACACACACACACACACACACACACACACACACACACACACACACACACACACACACACACACATTTTATACATTAAATGTTCCACCAGATCTCCCAGCAGCAGGAATTGGACCAACATTTTTTTTTCAGCCATCAAATTATAAAGAAGCTTCACTCCACTAATAATATATATATACAATAATCTAAACTTTAATACAACATATTATTTACTCTGCATCATTCACATCTGAGCCCAGAGAGAAGATTTGTTTGTGTTGAAACAAATTCTCCATCAAATAAAAAAAAAACATCAACAAAAAGGATTTACATAAAAATGTTTGAGAGCGTCACAAAGGGAAATATTTCCGATGTCTTGCTTTTCTTATGTTGTCAAACATGCTTTTTGTGACCGTCAACATTTCGTTTCAAAACAGCATTTAACCCTTGGTGTGGTCCTCGAACTATTTTTAGTAAATCCTCGAAATAACTTTTATAAGTATAACTTGTTTTTCTTATATTTTCGTCTCACTGCCATGACTAATCATTACAACTCTTTGAGTGGTTCTCCCTGTCGGATTGTCTACAGGTGTGCTGGAGTCAGAGCAGCTACCCACCAGCTGAAAACTTTTCTGCATTCAACATGATAAAGACTCAGCCCTGTCACATCCACGCTATAGAACCTGCTCCTCAATGTATACATCAAGCCAGTTCAACATTAGTAATACCATTGCTCGTCTTTTCCCTAGCCTGAACCTGTACTTGCTTCCCTTGCAGTCCTGCCTGCACTGCTCGAGGAAGTATTTGATCCCTTGCAGAGTTTGTAAGTTTGCCCACTTACAAAGAAATGAACAGTCTATCTTTTTAATGGTAGGTTTATTTTAACAGTGAGAGTAAGAATATCAAACAGAAAATCCAGAAATTGACATTATATAAAAGATAAACATTTATTTGCATTTAACTGTGGAAAATAAGTATTTGATCCCCTTGCAAAACATGTCTCAATACTTGGTGGAGACTCCCTTGTTGGACACACAGAGGTCAGACGCTTCTTGTAGTTGGTCTCCAGGTTTGTGCACATCTCAGGAAGGATTTTGGTCCACTCCTCTCTGAAGATCCTCTCCAAATCCTTAAGGTGTTGAGGCTGATGCTTGGCATCTCGATACTTCAGATCCCTCCACAGATTTTCTAAGTGACTAAGGTCCGGAGACTGGCTAGTCCACTCCATCACCTAAATGTACTTCTTCTTTAGCCACTCCTGTTGCCTTGGCCGTATCTTCAGGTTTATTGTCCTGCTGGAAGACCCATCCATGACCCATTTTCAGTGTCCAGGCTGAGGGAAGGAGGCTATCGGCCAATATTTTCACGGTGCATGGCCCCCGTACATCCTCTCCTCGATGCAGGGAAGTGGTCCTTCCCTGCACCCCATATATTCAGCTCTGCTGCTCATCCCCAAAATGCTTGTTCCTCACAAATGTGGTACCATTGGAAAGGTAAGAAAACAGGCTTTCCAACGGTATAAGATGTATTGACAAAAAGCATTGTTACAATATAGAAATCATCTACCAAACACAAATTGCCTTACTTTTTGTGTTAAGTTTATATGCCGTAATAGCTGCAATACCTGGCTGATATATCTTCAGAAAAGTTACAAGATGTGTATTTTGTAAATCGTGTAATTTTTTTATTTGTGTATCTTTAATATTTTTGTATGCATGCTTCTTAGTTAACATTAAAGGTAGGGTAGATAAGAATGGAGAATCCAGCTCGAGTGCACTCGAATTTGAAAGTACACAATCGGAAAAAATCTGCCCCTTCCTTCAGACTTCCTTACAGAGCCTGTAAGGTATTCATTGCTATCGGGATGTTAAGAGCATTCCATGGAATATAACAAAGTGTTTCTGAAGTGAATTACCTATCCCACCTTTAAGCTGTCTTTGGCTCTTTTCTGCTGTAACAAATGTACATTTCCACTCAGTGGGACAAATAAAGGTGTTCTGATTCAGAAAAGGGTTTTCACTCTCACTATCACCTTTGATAATTACACTTTTACCAATTTAGATGTGCAGCAGTTTCCGGCTCAGAGATAGTAATAGTGATTATCTTGAAGTTGCAGATTGTCATTGATTTGCTAATCTGTGGAAACTGAGTTATAAACTACTTTAACATGGAAACCTCTTTTTTTTAAGATGTCCTATGTATTTTGAACACAGACGTGAATTATATTGTTGGGTACTACTACTGGGTGTTCCTTGTAAATAGAGGGATCACTGCCCTCGTGGCAGTTTCACATTTCTCTTATCAGTGCCGTGAAGATTGTATCTGTAAATCTCTAAAACTTGACCACTGCGACATCACAGTGTTTCCCCTGTATACATACTTATGTAACCAACTAATGATCTACTAAAATATTGTTTTTTCTGTTTACTGGAAAGAGATTTTCATCAGCCAAAGAAAAGAGTTGAACACATTAAAAAAATATTTATTCTTTTTCAATTCTGTACAAATTCCCACAACCATCAAAGTTTTCACATTTACCGATAATATCCAGCCATTATATGTTTATATATATATATATATATATGTGTGTGTGTTTCTGTGTGTGCTAAAATGACACATGTTGTCAAAGCAAACAAGGTGCATTTCACATAGAACTGCCTACAATATGAAACATTAGTCCCCATTGTTTCATCCTTCAAGCCTCCATGTTTTGATCCTAGGCCACAGCATCACTTTCATTTTCATATAGAGAACAGTTTATTTGTCTAACTGTGCAACATTATAATTGCAGCAACTCTGCAGAAAGTGCTATCCAGGATTCAGTGCAATTACAATGACAGTGGTGAAGTGATTGTTGTTGAAGTATGTTTACATACACATACATTATGCAGATATATAGCCTAAACATATTTTTAAAACAAATAACCCAAGATCAATTACTACCTACTTTAAATACAATACACATGAGGTTACATTTATAAAATGCCTTCTTCCCATCATAAACTGACAAAGAGAAACCTGAGAAGTGCATGGGCGCAAAAGCCCTCAGTACAGTTTCATTTAAATGTGCAACAACATCTCCATATTAATCAAACCTGTTTTCTTACATATATTATTTATATTTTCTAAACACTATTGCAGAGAGGATTTTATCCACTTCATCAATATTAACACTTTGAAGTGTGTTGGTTTAGAAACTGCCGGGAAAAACCTGTCCATCAGTTACTGAAATGTGAGACTAAATAAATAAATAAAAACTCACAGAACAAAATATGGTAAATAGTTGAATTCAAATCAATTATTTTACTATGTGTTATCCTTCACTGGACTCTACACACTTAAAGTATAACTTCCTACCCGTTTTCTACATAACTTGCGGAACCACACCCAGTAAAGGATGATCATAAGCAGCCAGTATACGGTGTAGGCCACGCAGCCAAAAATGATAAAGGTGAGTTCCTCTACTTTGGCTGGCTCGGACCAGTCCAGTTGACTCTCCCTGTAAATTGAGTAACCCAGCCCACCTAGTAAAATGGCCATCCACACCGACAGAGGGAGAAGAGGAATGTAGTTCCCTACAATTTTACGCCTGCCAGAAGTCCCCCAGCTGCTTTTGTTCATGGTGAGAATGGCGAAGTACTTGGCAGGCAGCAGGCTGGTCATGTACAGGGCCGAGTAGAGGGACATGAACACCATCACCATGTCTCTGCGCAGGATGCAGGCGTAAGATGCTTTCACCAGCCCGATCAGCTGGATGCAGCACAGGATCCAGAGGATGTCCCACACCGTGCCTGTCCAAACAGCTGGATGATTGTGGCTGTAACGAAGAAGGGGAAAATACCCGAGACGATGGACTCGTAAGTCATCCAGAGGTGGTGCTTGTGCCACCACATTGCATTGAAGAGCCACTCGCGGAAGTATGATTTTGTCCAGCGAGTCTGCTGGTTCAGCCAGCGCAGAAACTCAGCAGGTGTCTCTGTGTAGCATTTGGAGCGGGCTGTGTATCTAAAAGAAAAGGCAAAAACAAGATTTATGAAACCTTTATCATTACAGCAAAGGTTACATCGTCACATCAAGATAATTGCATCTGATATCATAACTGTGTGCACAATGTTGAAAAGCTTCTTACTTTGTAGCATAGCCCATGCTCAGCATTCGATTGGTAAGATGTCTGTCGTCACCAAATGTGCAGTGACTTCCTAAAAACATCTGATTGTACCAGGACTCCAGAAACTGCTGGAGGAGATCGTTCCTATACAGACCTTTATGGAGCAATTCAAGAAAGAAACACAATGAGTTACAACAGTGCATTACAGCTCTGAATACAACTGCTTGACATGTACGCCAATACATTGACACATATCAAAAGGGAATAAGCTTTTTCTCTCACCCAAAGGACCACTAATGCAGGACACACAGTCGAAGAAGGACTGGCAGGACCTTTCGATGTTGAAAGCCATCCAGTATCTAAGACTGCTCATGAAGCTGATATAAGAGTCTTTCAGGTTAAGGATCATCACATCTCCTCCCACAGCACCGTACTTGTCGTTACTTTCTAACACTTTACACAGCTCAATGGTGGCCAGAGTGTCCAGCTTGGTGTCTGAGTCACACACCTAAGGGAGGGAGTAAGAGAGTCTTGTCATAAAGAAATTGCACACTATGGTTCAATCATCTTTTTTTTTTTAAAACATAGGGAATATGATTTCAAAAAGAAGAATACACACCTGTATATAGTCCACTGATGACCCAAGTGCTTTGAACGCAGTGTACATCACCTCCCGCTTGCCGCCCCACTTTTGCATGATGCACACGCACTGCTTGTTCCGGATCAGTTGCTCTACGTCTCTTCGCTCTGGGTCCTCAACAAAAGTTTGTTCAGCATCCCCTCCTGGGCCGATTTCAGCATTCCCTCCTTGGCCTATTTCAGCGTTCCCTCCTGTGCCCAATTCAGCATCCCCTCCTGGGCCCATTTCTGTTGCCATTTCCACAGCTTCCTGGGCCTGGATGGGATTCCATGTATGGTAGTTATTTTTCCACACATAACAGCCAGGGTCCCGGTCTGCAAACACCTCTCTGAACATTTCCATCATGTACCGGTCATCATCTGTGTTCCCATCGATCACCATGATGATGCGCAGCAGCTCCGGAGGATAGCTGAGGGCCTTGATGGAGCTGAGGCACTCCTTGAGATAGGCGGGGTCCTCCTGATAGGCTGATATTGTGAAGCCAATTTGTTTGGTAAAGGAGCAGGGCTCTGTGCGTGCTTTCATTTGTCGGTGCTCAATGAAGGCGAAGATGCTCTGGACCAACACGTGAAGTGAGAGGAGTAGTCCATAAAAGCCAAAGGAGATGATTCCGTATTTGGATTTTACCAGCTGATAACCGTCCACATAGGCCCACACCATCAAGCACATAACCAGCACAGCAAACCCAAAAGTGCAGATGGCGCGGACAATTGAGCCCAAGTTCTTCAATAAAGGTTTCAGATCCATTGTGTTTCTCTACCTATCACACAAGAAAACACAACAGTTATAGAATGGCTCGGTTATGCTAAAGTTCACCGAGTTCAGGGTGTGTTACTACATGGAGTTAGTCGGTTTATATTTCTTCTTTAAGAAGAAAAAATTATAACTTTTTAAATGTAAACAACCTTGTCCTATTGTAAATAAACAGATGATGATAAACAGTTCAGGTTATGTAAAACCAGCAATAACACGCAGTGGGATCAAAAGAGTGTGTTAACATTATCTGTTTATGTCCAACTTATTATTTTTCACATATTTCAATGTATGCAATAATATAGTATTTCAAAGATTATTCCAAACATTTAAGAATATGAAATCTTTTTTTTTTTTATTCTTGTTTATACAATTGCTTTATAGCTTGTCAGACAACAGTCACTCTGAAACATATCATACACATTTAACATTTAACTGACAATGTATCAAAGCAAGAACTAATACCGGGGTTGATGAATTGAGAACATTTATTATCAAATAAAAAACACACAAAAGAGTAAATGTAATATGCATTTCATCAGGCAACTTACCTCTAGCAGAAATGGGATGTCTGTTTTTATTTAAACATTTGTGTTTTAAATCAAATCATTTTGAGTGGCATGCCATGGTTCTACAGAAGTTATTTTGTTTATATTTAAATCACAACTTATCTCTACTAACTCAGACAAAGACAACTGTATCTATGAGTTTATAAGTCATTTACAAACATCACCGGTACTACACTCATGCAAAATTATTTATTCGCACCTACCTGATGTTAAGCTCCCCTGGATTTCAATTTGCGAGACATCTGTCCGGTGTTTCTCTTCTGGGTAAACTTGGCATGACGGCAGTTGGCTTTATAGGCTAGGGTGAAAGCATTGGCCATGTGTACGCTCCTTCAGTCTGGGGGTTACACATCATGCATACAGGCGCTGTCACTGACTCAGCCTACGTCAGAAGCGAGGCGGTGGTCCCTCTGACTGACGTCGTGCGAGCACATCTGTGAGGCTTTCTTTTGTCTTTTAAGACAGAGAATTTAAGTCTGGGTTTTTACTGTAATACAATGAAATAAGTTTCCAAACTGAACGGTACTGTACATGAGCTTCAAATAAACCAAGATGAAACCAAGAAATATGACTTTTGTTTGCTCATATTGCCATAAAGTTCTATTTTGCAGCCGCACTAACATTAACATTGTCCAAGTTAAATAACACTTTTGCACTCAAATTACACATATTTGTCCACTCGATCAGTGGTGGAAGTACAGTTACTCAATCACTGTAGTTAAGTAAAAGTCTGTATTTACTATTTACTTCTTTTTTAACCCCTAACCCTTGAGGGGTATACCCCAAAATATAATTCATGCTACATTTAACTTTCAATCTTACCTTTTACTCCACCACTATTACCTGACAGCTTTGGTTACATTGTCTGTAGATTAAGATAATAAAAGGCGTCTATAAATAAAGTAGTATACATCTACTAGTGACTGTTAGCCTGAAATTGGCCATAGAGTACATTTTAAGATTTTGAAGATATTAAAAATAATACATAGATACTTTTTACCACCACTCGTATTGAACTTGAAAGTCTTGAATATGTGCCTAGCGAAGAGAATGTTAGGTATTCAATCGCATTAACCTTAAGAGGGAGTATTAAGTAACTTCAGAAGCTGCAGTCAAGCTTGTAAAGTGGTTGGATGTTGCCCTCTGCTGGTTCCTATCTGACACTGCAACAGTTAAATATAACAAAGTGGTATTTAAATTTTAGGAAGTAGTGGAAAAACGTTTTAGTGGTGAAGTGTAATATCAAAGGAGTAAAGCTGATGTCACAGAGTAAAAGGAAGTATTGTCTTTGTTCTACTAATATTTGCCTTCAGAGTACTAACGCAGCTGGTTCAGTTGCTGCCACTGTCCGGAATTAAAACCATGATTACATCCCTGGAGAGTTCCTTTACAGGGGAAACTGTTGACCGCTCACAAAGGTCCCCACCCTTACCCGCAGAAGCTGTCCCGAGCCGTCAAAACGCTTCATGTCGACCCAAATAGAAGCCACAAGGCAACTGATGTCATGTGTGGAGGCTGAGCCGGTCAATGTGTTTAGGGATGGTGAATTGGCTTGACTTATTGCACATGTTATTATATGTGGGCTTACTCCAAGACATCTGTAGGTTTTCATCAATTATAAAACTGTATGCATGTGAGGCATTGTTTGTTACTTTTAATTCACCATATACAATGTGTTAACATTAATCTATCAAATTGCTATCTTCATTCTTCCTTTTTTAAAGCTCTATTTTCATTAAATGATCATGGCTAAACTAGTATAGTGCTTTCCCACTTGTCCCTGGATAGTCAATGAAGTCGCTGAGGGATAACTGAGTTGGTGTGCATTTGCAGGGGAATGACTCTTCTAAGAAGCTACCATCAGAAGCTCGTAAACATAGTTTGTGGAATCCTGTAACATTCAAAACATGCAGATTTATGTTGCCAGAAACAACATCCTTTCCAAAGCTCTGTTTTCAAAAATAAAACGATTCAGCCTCCAGCATCCTTCATGGCAATAAGAGCTATTTCTTGTGCATAATTGAGTCCTCGTTATGCCTCTTTATGGTTAAGCAAATGCCTCGTGACTCACCCTGCTGCTGTGTGCCACACCCAAGGAACCAAAATACATGCAAATCATTGGAGCATTTTGTGATTGAGCTTTTCTATAAGGGCACCTGATGCTGTTGTTTGAATCCTAGTTTGGGAGCTTTCACAGAGAGGTAGTAACAAAGCAGTTTCATATATATGGAGTTGGTGTCTTGCAGTATGTATTAATAGTTTTGAGGAAAAAAACTAAAATGCTCCAATTTACTCCAAACACAAACAACATTCAAGCCCAACTACAGCTACATAAAAAGTTGCTGAATAGTCAAATGTTGAATTACCATTATTTGTTGCAGACAGTGCTACATAATCAGGGATGGTGGAGTGTGGAGTGTGCAACATACTTTACAGTTTCAGCCCACAGAGAGCAGTGGAGCAGCATTTAGTTCTCCTTTGTGATTTACTGACTGTAAATAGCAGGTTTGTTCCTCAACTATTCTGTGTTCTACCGAGCCCTCCGTGAGCAAGGAACATGTCTGCCTATTCATTGTAAAGTTGTTCTGAGTATAAGCTCCTAGAGTCAAATACAGTGAAAGCATGGACGGCAGCTAGATCTCTGTGTTACCCTCTATACTTAGTTAGATGCCATTTTGATTTACAGTTCTCCTTACCAAAGCTATAGGGTGCTGAGCACAAGTGGCTTTCCAGACACATTTTAAAAATATTGTTTTATACACTTGGGCAAAACACCTGTCTGTCAATTCACTGTAATGAAAAGTCAAAGTAGGTGTAGGAGGCAGATCTCTTTCCCTTCATTCAAGATGTTATTTATAGATACACACTCTTATTGTAATGACTTAAAAACCACACTGCACACACAGCACATCACGTGTAGTTGACTTTACTGCCAATTAACATGCAAATACTTTGATGTATATGCTGCTCAGCCAGATGCCATGGTGTTCTTGATCCAGGAGAGGTAATTGCAAACCTTTGTGTACACCCCAGGCTTTTTCTTTTGTGCACATCCTTTCCCCCAAGACACGACTCCATGGAGCTCTCTGTCACACATCATGGGACCCCCAGAGTCACCCTGAAGATGCAACACAAGAGGATTGGTGCTGTCACGGTTGAGTGAAGGAAGCAGGACCCAAGCGCAGATAACTTTGATAAACCTTTATTTCAAGGCTAAAATGGAACGAATACAGACCAACACAGAACACTCACCGGTGAAGTCCGTCACCAACAAAAGAAGCACCGACACTGAACACAGCACGAGACAAGACTAAATACAGGGAGGGATAATTACAAGACACAGGTGAACACAATCGGAAAACGAGACACAGGTGAGGAGGGAGGAGAAAAACACAAGAGCCACAGGTGAACACAATTAGCTAACGAGACACAGGTGAGGAGGGAGGAGAACACACAGGGACACTAACGACAGGAGGAAAACATGACAGAGAACAGTGACAACACCCAAACCTAGACAGAACTGTGACAGAACCCCCCCCCTCAAGGGACGGATTCCAGACGTCCCTAAACCCCAACACAAAAATCCAAAAAAAATCCAGCAGGGTGGGTGGAGGGGGTCCGGAGGAGGGACGTATCCCTAGGCCACCAGGGTGGGTGGAGGGGGTCCGGAGGACGGGACTAAGCTGACCGCCCAGGAGCCCAGTAGGGGACCAGGAAGGGATCTCGGGCGGACGGCCCGGGGGCACGGCAGAAGCCGAGAAGGGGGACTCGGGCGGACGGCAAGGCAGAGTCCATGGTGGGGGTCTCGGGCGGACGGCCCGGGGGCAAGGCAGAGTCCATGGTGGGGCGTAGGCCACAGCGGGCGAACTCAGGGGGCCGAGCATGAGGGCGAAGGCAGCGGCAGGAAGAGTCAGGGGGCCGGGCTCGAGGACGAGGGCAGCGGCAGGAAGAGTCAGGGGGCCGGGCTCGAGGACGAGGGCAGCGGCAGGAAGAGTCAGGGGGCCGGGCTCGAGGACGAGGGCAGCGGCAGGAAGAGTCAGGGGGCCGGGCCCGCGGACGAAGACCGCGGCTCACAGAGGGTCGGGATCGAGGGCGAAGACCAGACAGCTCCGGAGGCCGGGCAGGACCCGGTGTCGGCCGGACAGGAACCGGAGCCGGCGGGGACAGGCTTCGGCAGGATCCCCCACGGAAGAGGACCAGGAGTTGGCAGGACCCCCAGCAGGAGAGCGGTTGGCGGGACCTCCGACGAGACAGGACAAAAGGTTGGCCGTACCCCCGGCAGGAGAGTAGACGGCGGGACCTCCAACGGCACAGGACACAGGGTTGGCAGTACCCCCGGCAGGTGAGTAGACGGCGGGGCCTCCAACGGGACAGGACATAGGGTTGGCAGGACCCCCGGCAGGAGAGTAGTCGGCGGGGCCTCCAACGGGACAAGACATGGGGTTGGCAGGACCCCCGGCAGAGGGCTAGTCTGCGGGACCTCCAACTGGACAGGACATGGGGTTGGCAGGACCCCCGGCAGAGGGCTAGTCTGCGGGACCTCCAACTGGACAAGACATGGGGTTGGCAGGACCCCCGGCAGAGGGCTAGTCTGCGGGACCTCCAACTGGACGGGACATGGGGTTGGCAGGACCCCCGGCAGAAGACTAGTCTGCGGGACCTCCAACTGGACAGGACATGAGGTTGGCAGGACCCCCAGCGGAACCTCCAACGGTACAGGACATGGGGTTGGCAGGACCCCCGGCAGAAGACTAGTCTGCGGGACCTCCAACTGGACATGAGTAGGGGCTTGAGTGGGGACTCGAGAGAGGGCTTGAGAGGGAACTTGAGAGGAAACTGGAGAGTGGACTCGAGAAGGAACTCGAGAGGTAACTCGAGAGGGGACCTGAGAGGGGACTTGAGAGGGGACCTGAGAGGGGACTTGAGAGGGAACTCGAGAGGAGACCTGAGGGGAAACTTGAGAGGTGACTCGAGAGGGAACTCGAGAGGGGACTAGAGAGGGGACTTGAGAGGACACTGGGGAGTTGACTTGAGAGGGGACTCGAGAAAAGACTCGAGAGGGAACTCGAGAGGGGACCTGAGAGGGGACTTGAGAAAAGACTCGAGAGGGAACTTGAGATGGGATGAGGGAAGGGACTAGAGAAGTGACTCGAGGAGGGACTTGAGAAGTGACTAGAGAAGGGACTAGGACAGCTGGGGCCAGAGCTAAGGCTGGAACCATGGCTGCTGGGGCCAGAACTGGGGCTGGAACCATGGCTGCTGGGGCCTGTACTGGGGCCGGAACTATGGCTGTGTGGGCCGGTTCTGTAGCCGGAACCATGACTCTTGGGGCTCGGATTGCTAGCCTGGACTTGCGACTCCTTCTCCTAGAAGCCGCCTGAAGGCTCCGTGGACCTCCAAAAGCCAGCCGAGTTCCAGAAAACGCCTCTTGGACAGGAGCAGGAACTGGGGCGGAAGCAGTGGTTGACTCCAGACGGAACACACCGAGACGTTTATAGTCCGCAGGCTGGAAATCACACGCCCAGATGAAGTTCAACATCCAGTCAGGTAAGAACTTCACCAAGTCCGGTTTCTCCATAGCCAACCGGTGCGCCTCTACCAGAGCGGCCTCCTTCTGCCGAACACTGGACGCTCCCCTCCACCAATCATAGCAGCAAGCCAAAGCAAATGAAAAATGCTGTAACTCCACCTCAAATGGGTCATCTGCTGGGTCCATCTCTGGTCGGTGCTTTCTGTCACGGTTGAGTGAAGGAAGCAGGACCCAAGCGCAGATAACTTTGATAAACCTTTATTTCAAGGCTAAAATGGAACGAATACAGACCAACACAGAACACTCACCGGTGAAGTCCGTCACCAACAAAAGAAGCACCGACACTGAACACAGCACGAGACAAGACTAAATACAGGGAGGGATAATTACAAGACACAGGTGAACACAATCGGAAAACGAGACACAGGTGAGGAGGGAGGAGAAAAACACAAGAGCCACAGGTGAACACAATTAGCTAACGAGACACAGGTGAGGAGGGAGGAGAACACACAGGGACACTAACGACAGGAGGAAAACATGACAGAGAACAGTGACAACACCCAAACCTAGACAGAACTGTGACAGGTGCACATAGTGACAGAAACAATTGTTTTGTGTTACAACAGCCATTTTTATATTACCTGACAGGAGTCCTTCCCTCCCTCCAGAAAGCCAGCACAGATCATGTTTTCAGTGATTTGGAAAGGATATGCATTAAAGCATGTATCATCACTCAGGAGAGGGGCTTCCAGGCACTGTAATTTATGAGGGTACCTTGCTGGAAAGGACAGAAAACTCATGTTTTTATATACAATAATGTTAGAAATGGCATTTTTTGGACAATCTCAAACAGTCTGATGACTCACAGCCCTCATTACTGGGACGGATATTCCCCCATCCAGAGATTTGGCACATTGTCCCGTCACTGGCACACTTTGAAGGGAGCACAGCAGGGCGCACGTAGCTGTTCAGAGTGGCAGGTCGACTAAGTTTGATCAGCATTATATCACTGTCCTGTGTGCCGGAGTTGTAGTCAGGGTGTCGAATAAACTTGGCAGACATAATGTGCTGTTCTGTTCCCTCGGGTTCAAAGATGTCATGCTCTCCCAGCCGAATTTCTATATCTGACCTTGAAGAAATAATGGAAATCTCAAGATATAAACTTTGACATCAATCCATCAGTGTTTACCAGCTTCTAGTTTGGTTTTGCATGCTTGTATTTCTTACTTTGTTCTGCAGTGTGCAGCAGAGAGCACCCACTCCTCAGACAGAAGAGTCCCACCACAAAAGTTGTACCCAGTGTAGAGAGACACTTGGTAGGGCACAGAGTTTTTTGGACACTCATAACCTCCAACAATCTTGTTATCTTCCTTCAGGGCAGCTGCAGCTGACAAAAACAGATCAATTATGTTATTGACATCAATCATTAAACATCAAAATGTTAGACTATTCAATGCCACACATTCAGATTTAGTACAGTATTTATAAATGATGTACTATACCTGCCCCTCCAAAGAGAGTCAGAAGAAGGAAAAGCTTCATGCCTGCTGTCTGGCCAGAAGATGAATGTGCACTCACCCTCTAGGTTTCAGGTATTTTAATGCTCTTATCTCCTTTTTATCAAGGTCCTCTAGCATAGAGGTAAACATGTGTTACATTTCCCAAGAACAATTTACAGCATATTGTGAAAGACAGAAAATCAAACTGGGGGGAAAACAGCTTGAAAGAGTAAACTATTTGAATTGCCAACTAACATTTGGAATTCCCCTTTTGGAGCATGCTTTTAGTCTGAGATTTTGAGCAGTTGCCTGGATATGAGATGTGTATTGACTTTTAGTGACTATAAATTAACATTCACACTTGTGGATGTTAAGTAAAACTTGGTATGTGTCTGTATTACAAGTGGTTAGACACCCTCCTGGACAGTTCAATTGTCTTATAGCAAATGTCCCATTTCCATCACTTCCATTTCCTAAGCCAAGAAAAAAAACATATATAAAGTATTATTTTAATGTATTCATATTCTGCATACTCATACTTTAAAGGAGGTCTGTTATCAGCCAGCTGCTGCCTGGAAAGATCCAGTATGTACATGTAGCTGTGTTGCAATACATGATATGAACAACCTATTGCTCAACCTTAAAGGTGCAATGCTTACCACTTGGCCAGAAATGTCATCTAAAACATTAAAATGAAAAAATTATCAAAATGTTCAGCTAAATATTTAGAGGCTACAGGGTGATAAACATCACACTCATTCAGTGATTTCACTTGCTTGTCTAAAGGCCAAAGTGAATCATTGTAGCTCCAGATTGCCCCCATTCCAACATGAGATGAGTAAAAAAAGAGCTGTCAATGGTTGAAGGAACTGGGTCTGTGTGTATTTGGGTAGGCAGTTTATTGGATTACATTTAAAGCCATAGAAATTAAATAAAAAACTTGTACTTTCTTTTTAAAAGAGCAGGATTCAGCTCAGGGAAATGCACCTTCAATTGTGGCTGCACCTCAAATTTAGCCAGCGCAAACCGTACATAGCAAACTTTCCACTGCTGGCGTTTCACAGGTTACACTTGTTTCTGCCACTTTGGGTTTATTCCAATATACCAACTATCTAAGCGTTTACAGACTGCACAGTCCCTTTTTAGAGGCACAGTAAAAACACAGTTTACTAAGATTAACTATAGGCCGACTCCACACATAGAGATTAACAGAGAGCTGTGTTGTCGAGTTCCCAAAACGTTGAATTGTGCCTTCATATGTCCTGCTGTTTGTTAGTAGATGGCTTTTAATAACTGATGATTGGAAATGTATGTTTTATGGACGCAGTAGAAAAGGTGAAATGCTGACCAATTTCTATGGAGCATGTTTCCAGGCTTTACACATAACACCTTTAACATGAAATAATCCTAACCAAAGAATATTACAGCATTTTCAGATTCCCGTATATTGTTTTTATACAGTTGTTGACACTGAACGCATTTAGTTGTTAATTCATTTTATTCAACATTTGTTTATTGTCACTAACAGAATGTTCGTCATACGTTTTCCTACAACGTTTTGGAGCCATTTAAACTATTTATATAAGTTAAAAGAAACGTGTTTCTCCTTTACAGTAAAGCAGAACTTTGCATGATTCAACAGTTTGAAATGAAATTGTGTAATCCCCCTAGGAAACACATGTATCACTGTCCTCTATCTATCTGGTTTGGGTGTGAGATGTTCAAAGAAAATCAGCACTCTTACTGTTTTGACATTGGAAAACTGCTTATCATTGCTGAGTCAATGCTACAGAATTGAGACGTACTGAGAGGTACTGTACAAGGCTCCGTTACTCATGTATGAGCAAAGGTGTTTATCAGAACCAGACAGGAAAACATTTAAAAGTGAGGGTGCATTTAACCAGACCCTATGATTATACACTTAAGGCTCAAATATAACGCATTCCCATCCAGCGCAGGCAAGTTCTCCCCCATCATTAGTGTGTGGCACACTCCTGTCTGCATCATTCCTCTTACAACCTGCATAGCACTTGCTTTATTCTTCTTCAATTGCAATCAAGTGCAACATTCTGCTCAGAAAAATCCTCACTGTAAATAAATGAAAGGTCTTAGGGTGCTTTTGTGTTCACTGTTTTTTTTGGTTACTCTTTACTCTAGAACTACAGTAGAGATAAGATTTCATTAAGTTTTAAGCAGTAAACATGAGGCTATAGGACATTTCAATGGCATTTATTTATTTATCGTTTAAATGAGCAACATATGCAAAGAGTCCATGAGCTAATTGCCAAGAAATGTCTTTGATAGTACTACATATGACACCCAGATGCCGGTTTCAGTTGCACACGTGCAAAACAACATCCAGGATGTGATCCGCTTGATGAAGAAAGAAACTAGAAAAATGCTTTGCATGCAATCTAAAACTGTCATTGACCTTAAATAATTGCCTCCACCTTTTTTCCCACCATTTCCCACCATTAACCTTAGTTACAGTACATGGATAGGATCATAACTTCCATTGATTTCACCATCTGCTGCTCCCTGTTTAACCAGTTCCGGTTCCCCTATCCCCATTCCACCGTACCCAAGAATACCCTCAGAGAGAGCTCTGTGTCGACTCAGTGTATGACTTATGCCTTGCCAGCCTTGTTTTCAGACAGAGCTCAGGCTGATTATTCATATCCTTTAGGTCTGCTGAGGGGGACCAGGCGTTGCGGTTGAAAGTAGGAACGAATGTAAGGAAGTGGTTTTAGGTTATTGAGGTTTAGCTTTTTTTCCCTGTGTGTGGTGTTTTTCATGGAAAAAAAAACGTCAGTCAGCCAAAGGAACGAAAGCCATTGGCACCGGTGTCGACTCAAAAAAACAAAATTCCTGATCTCTCCACACCCGTGAGACAAGGGTTGATTTCCAGTCATCACCGCAACAAGATCAACAAACCTTTGAGGTTTCAGGACGCTGCAGATTCCCACTATTTGTGTCTTTGTGGCATTGTAACTGGAGTCTGATTTCAAAACAACAGCTAGCATACTATACTCACATTTCACAAGAGGAGTTAAGAATACTGTGAGCTCACATTGTTTAGCCCTCAGCAGCGATGAAAAATACTGGGTGTATTACAGTGATGATGGGAGCAGGAGTCACATCATGAGTACTGCATTGTCCCGCACGCAGACACAAACACACCTCGTACATTTAGCTGTGCCTTTCAGATTTCGACCCCACCCTCCCAGCTGCTGTAGTGAACAATAAACCCCCAAACTCAAACTGCATCAATCAACCTCTACTAAAAACTAAATTCTCTTTAAACCTCCACTAGTTGTTTTACACACCCAAATTGGTATTTGTGCGGCACACACATAATTGCATGTTGGGTTGGTAAATCAAGAACTCTGGCAAGCCCTCGGCTCTGAAGGCTTCCCTCAAACTATAGCCTTGGGATAGCTATTAATATCCCCCACAGACACCAGCAAAATGCTCTGCCTTCAAGTTCTGCTGCAGGACTGTAAGGCAGAAAATGCAAAAAGCACATTAGAGCACAGAAAATGAAAAGTGGAGGCTGATTTCTCAAGAGGGTCAAAACTAAATTACACAAAGTAGTCATACTGTCTAGACTTTAGCTAAAACAGTAATGTCATTTACTGTTGCAAATAGGGCTGAACAGTTCACTGTGAAAAGATTGATGAAAAAGGTAATTGGGTCAGCTTATTTAGGTTTCCTGCAGTTAGGATGAATTGTTTTTGGACCGGCTGTTGAATTTCTCTCGGTGGGGACGAATATTCAGATGTTAAATGTTTATGTTTCCAAAAGAATAAAGGCAATGATGACAGAGGCATAATTCCTCCCACACACTTAAATAAGGGTAATGCTCTGAACTCACTGAGAGTGTGTAGTGTCTCGTCCTCTTTTACTCTCTCTCTCTCCTTCTGTCCTCCCCCTCACATCTGGACTCTTGGCAGGTCATAGTTCCTGTGTGGTGTGTGGGTACATTAGCGGGGGATTCACTTCTTGGGGTTGGGCAGGTTATAGCAGCTCACACTGTGTGAATCTGATCAGTTCAAGATATTGAGCCTCATTGTGTTTCACTGTTAGATCTAAGTTTGGATTTAGATTTCTTTGTTCCATGTTGTTTGTGTGCAACCCAGTGAGTTTTCAATGCAAGTAAATATCAATCACAGTGCATTTTTGGGCATTCATTTTAGGAGTTACTTCTGTCTGTTGTTCCTAATCAACTCTTTGGAAAGTACAGATACAGAAATATGTCTATTGGTGTCAAAGTTAGGGTTTTAAGTCATGTTTGATTTGGTGCATATGATTTAAATAATGGTTTAATATGTTACTGCAAAACTCTTCAAATTCTATTTCCCCAAAAATTATTTTCCAACAAGTTTGTTTCTGTTAGCTAAGTTCTTCTTAACATCTGTTTACTCCCTGTTAAGGTTCACGTGGAAAGTGAGAAAGCACAGCATACTGGGAATGAGGAAAGAGTCCATTCATCAAGTTTTGCAGTTTTCCACATAAGATTTGTAGGGGGAAAAAGATTTAACTCAAAACATGGTGATACAGAAGAACAAATGTGTGGGTAGCGTGGTCGAAAAACTGAGAAAGAGGAACCATGTGGGAGGAAATTATGACCATGGAGTCAATCTCAGATGAAACATTTCTCTCGCAAAGAAAGGTAGGGCTGCACTCGTAAGACATGAGATTGATTTTCTTTCTCTCCAGCCAACACTTCCCTGTGTCCATGCCTCCATCCTGCTGTTTAAACAACAAAACATGTTCACTGCAGGAAGTTTCAGTAAGTCAGGGAGATTTTAAGTGCCTTCAAGTCTTCTGGTTTGCCTTGGAATTTGTTCAAAATAATGTTTTTTACTCTTTTAATTATTCAACTACTCCGTAGGTCCATGCCACAGCAAGTCTTTAGATAGACTCGCATTTTCGTGACTGAGAACTTGACTGGGATATACTGTATCTGGAATAGAAAAGCAGCAGGAATGTACCACAGCAGGCTTTAAAGGATGAAATTGCTAAGATTTACAGCTTAGATTTGCTTCAGGGTGGGTAGATGAACTCTCTTTTGTTTTAAGATTGCAATCAGGTCTGTGGTTTGCAATGAACCGCTCTGAAGTGATGCCTACACTTATGCACCTTTACTGTGAATGTCAGATGTTCCAGGAATGCATGGTTCAGTGTAATGATTGATTTAAATATCCCATCCATTCTCAAGAAGTCCTTCTTTCAACTTTATACAACATTTTTGTTTCCGTTTTCAACAGAAAATGACTAGTTTGTTGAAATAGGAAACCCTGTTTTATTTACTGTTTGACTGCGGTGAGTAGTGCTTTCACTAACTCCATTTGCGGGTATGAAAGCACTTTAAATGTCTTTCCACATTTCAGAAGGATTTGACCTTAAAGGTCCCCTATTATACTCTTTTTCAATAGTATATTATAGGTCTCAGATATATACAAAACATGTCTCTGAAGTGTTTGGCTTGAATGCCAAACAGATTGTGCATTTTAGCATCCCATAATCTCCTCTGTTTCAGCCAGTGCTGATTCTGTGGGTGTTTCCCAATGTCGAGGACGCTTGCTTGGTAGCACATATCTTCCGAGTCACTTGCTTCAGAAGCGAGGCAAGAATCCTTCCTAGCCTCGGAAAATGAAGAATTGTGGAACAGGCTAACAGGTGTGCAGGTGTGCGTCATGCGAGGCCCCGCCTTAAATGGAGCATGATTTCCGCCAAAGATTTAGAAATTGGTCCGTGCGCAAAGCATTGTGGGGATTTTAAGACCGCGGAGTCTACACATGTGCAGCCTCGAAATTTCTCGCTACAAAGTACGCCGGCCTCGGTAGAGTTCCAAGTATACTGGACATTGGAACAGTCCTTCGGCGGCACTCGATGATGTAGTATGCTTGAAATAGTGGCTCTGGAACAGCCTTCCTCGACTTTGAGAAACACCCCATGTCTGTCTACAAATGAACTGCCACTGTCAGATGTTTGGTTATAAAAGGAGGAGATTCAGGTGATAAGGTTGGCAGGCGTTAGCTTGGTTGGTTATTGGCTAATGGTTGCACAACCCAATTAAAACGTTGTGACATCACAAAGTGGCCAAAATCTGATCAGCTAATTTTCAGACAGGTTTTTATTAATGCTGTCAAAATTATCGCGTTAACGGCGGTAATTAATTTTTGCGTTAAAATATTTAACGCATTTAACGCATGTGCAGAATGGCCCGCCCCATACATCCCACCAGTGGCAACGCCAGGGTATGGCTGGGGTAGGCTTACATCCATACCAAGAAATGGCTTAGCCCCACCATGAAAAATGATGTTAAAGTAAGCAAAATAAAGTCCGCCAACTCGCGCCGAGAATTGCACAGACAGCAGTTAGTAAGATTGATTTCAGTAGCCACTTGTCTGGAAATACCGAAGACCAGAAACGGTTTTGAAAACTTTTGTCACGTAGTGATCGTCTTCGCAATAGAACATCTTTGATAATGTCTTCTGGCCAATCAGAATCAAGATAACGCGTGGTGTTGTTGCAGGAAATCCCGACGGAGAATACTTTTGCTGTAGTACAGGGTTGCGTTCCGATAATCCAAAAATCAGCTCCTAAATTCTAATCTCCTATTCCTTGACCTCTGAGTGAAACGTCACGGGGTTAAGGGATAGTGGATAGGAGAATTCAAAAGGACTTAGGAGAAGAGACTGTGGTACTTTAGAGAATCCGAATGCACTTTCACTATTCGACGTGTTTATGATGCGCCAGCGGACGTCATGAATGTGCGTCTGCTGCTTTGGGGAAACTATGGAAACTACAGTTTTCTATACAGCGGACTACAACATGTTTAATAAGAACGACGGACTCATCTAGGGACTCTGCACCGTGCTCTGATGCTTTTGCTTTATGCTTTATGAACGGGACAACAGAGAAACATATTCTTCATGACCAAAGTTGAAATTGAAATAAAAAAGGAAAGTGAAACTTATGCTCGTCACCCTCTCCCTCCGGTCCACATTAATACAAATGATCCCAATACGTATGATTGTATGAACTATGAAAATATCTTAAAATCAATACAAATGTATTTATTATAAACGTTAGTCCTTAATATCTATCACTGTGTATATCACCATTCAAACATCTTTTAAAAGTTGAACAAACTCCACACAGCTCAGTAAAAACTGTGAGATGTTGACTTTATTTGATCATTTCAGTAAAAACTAACGTTCATATTTCTCTTTTTGATTATAATACTGATGAACGTTCAGAAAAAAGCACTTTGGCAAGTTACCACCTACGTTTTAAAATGCTTAATAAGCACCGTAACTTTCATGATATCATTTCTCGGTCATAATCGGTTGTTTCCGTGAATGGCCGACTGTTGAGTGACGGCAAATGCTGCGGCTGCAATGCATTGTGGGGCAGCATGTTCTCCTCTCCTTTCGGTAAGGGAGGTCCAGTGGTTCCTAAGCTAAAGGAAGTTTGAAACCTCCTTTCCTTTCATTTAGAGAATTGGAACGGCACTTATCATGGCTGCCACTGAGGGACTTCCGGGTCCTTTCACTTGGTTAGGAAGGTTCATAAACTAAATGGACTATTGGAACACAACCCAGGGGTGCACATAACTGGTACGCAATGCGTACCGTCACTTGTGTCACAAAGCGCATTTGAGTACCGACGTACTTGTGAAGCTTTTCCAGAAGGCGATTAGATCACCGGACGACAGAGTCGGTCTCCGTGTGCACAGACAGGGCTGCTGTTAACATCGGTCTGTACAACGGAATTGGGCCAAAACTACGCCAACC
The DNA here is from genome assembly GCA_902827135.1 of Harpagifer antarcticus. Taxonomy (NCBI): domain Eukaryota; kingdom Metazoa; phylum Chordata; class Actinopteri; order Perciformes; family Harpagiferidae; genus Harpagifer; species Harpagifer antarcticus. The sequence continues at coordinate 2,944,056 of CADEHL010000709.1, forward strand.
GGCTGCGAAGGGAGACTCCCCCCCCCCTTCACTGGAGAACTGCGCTAAAACAGCTGATCACAACGTTCACGCTCTGTGGTCACGAAGTACTCCACCGCCGACCCCCCCCCCCCGTCGACTTTCCTGAAGTACTCCCCCGTTGATAGAAATCAACACGTAATGAATTAAGACCCCACGGTTTGATGATTGATAGGTGTATGGGCTATCTTTCATTTTGACACACAGACAAATGTTATAATAAACATACATACTGTAGGGTGAGTTGCCCTAATGTGGGACACGCCCTAATGTGGGACACCCAAGCTCAAATGGGTGTAGGTCTTCCGCAAACAAATGAGAGTCAATAGGCTTGTTTGAGACGCGTTGCGGCTCGCCTCGAAAGTAGACGAGAATGGCCGATCGCAGCCGGGGGAGGTCTCAAAAAGCTCGCCTGAAGTCGGACAGCTCCGAGTCGGCATCTTCTTCTTCTTCTTCTTCTTCTTCTTCTTCTTCTCTCGGTTTTTTGGCGGATTGCAAACAACTTTAAGGTGCATACCGCCACCTCCGGAGTCGGCTTGACTCGGTTTGCATTTCTAAAGAATGCACACATGTGTTTAATCGTTAATGTCAGATATGTACTAAGTAAATACATTTGTTCCTGCTCAAGATTAGATTCAACTTTATTGTTATTGCACATATTACAGGTACTGAGACAACGACATGCAGTTTAGCTTCTAACCAGGTGCAACAAGCAGTAACGTGAAAAGTAATGTACACAATCTACAGAATAAAATATAGAATGAATTGAATGATGAATAAACAGTGAGGGGTATGAATACCCTAGATATCAGCCTGTGAGCAGTATGAACAGTGTGTATGAATATGCTAAGATATATAAAGTATGAAAACGGTAAGCAGTGCAAGTATAGTATAAAATATATGGATATTAATTTCATGATAAACATTGTGGAACAATGATGAAAAATGTGAATGGAAGTGTTTTGACAAATGTAATGTTAAGGTTTTAAATGTTGTATAAATAAAACAATCTTGCAAGTTTTTATCAGGATGTGTTTATGATATGTTTGTTCATCAGAACATATTATAATATGGTGTAAATATACTCTATATTTTTTATTTCAATCAAATGTTCCATCGTCCAACTTTAGGAAACATGTTTCGCAAAGTGGGACAGTATGATTTGGCTAATGTGGGACAGGTCTAAAAGGGGCATGGATTGTGCAAGAGCAATGGTTATTTACAGGGTTTTAGTCTTCTAATGCATTATTTTAGATATTTAAGGTGAAGGGCAAATTATATTAAATAATTGGGGGTGGCTGCATCTCTGTTAAAATGGTATGACAAAGTCAGGGATAATGTTAGGGATTAATGTCGGAGTTTAAAAGATGGCAATTAATTTAAGCCCAAATATTCATAGTCATTTAATAAATCCTTCCAACACACATTGTAAAAAATAGCCTAAGTTAAGAAATCATTCCAATATGTACTATAGGTCAGTAAAAAAAAAAAAAAAAACACAGTTTAAACAGGGGAGTGATTAGTCGAATATGCATAAATAAAAAAATAAAGAATGCAGACTAAGATAAAGATAGGAGAGAGCAGTTTATCAAATATTTTGTATTGGTTGTGAGCATATTCTAATGGTTTTTGGATTATTGAAATATATACAGTTCTGTTTCATATGAGTGTTGAGAGCTGTATGCGTAAATCTCTTAATTTTGCCCTCAAAGTGCACCAGATTGATGCATTTAACTTCAATTTAAAGAAAAACATCTTCTGTTGTAACAACAATAACATTATAAATAGTAACATAGCTGAACATGGTTTTGCACATTTAGCTTTGAGTGTTACTGGCCTGAGATGTTTTTATTACATGAATTAAGGTGACTGAGGCTTTTTAACATAGACTTTTCAGTGTCCCACATTTTGCACAGAACTTTCCCACATTAGGAAATGCAGATTGTCTGAGACAACTTGGCACTAAGAGTACTGATATGTCTACCATTTCTTTTATGATTGTAATATCTGCATTTTCTCTTTTGGTTTGATTAGGACACATCCTGGGGATTTCAGAATGGTACTGGATTTTGATTTATTGTATCGGCTTCATATCGCAATATATTCCAGAAGTCTGAAATGCAAAAAATGTCCCACATTAGGGCAATTCACCCTATGTGAAATGGATATATCCCCTTCTTTCATTTATCTTTCCATTCCCACAACAATATACATGAATAAATGGCATATTTTCGACATATAGTTCGAATGGTGATTAATCATGATTAATTAATTTTTAAGCTGTGATTAATCTGATTAAACATTTTAATTTCTGAATCTCTTAATTTCTGAATCTCTTTACACAGAGGGGACACATGTTTATGTATAAAAGACATGAAAAAGTGAATTTTGAATAATGGGTAACCTTTAAAGTGCAAAATTGGATGCTGTTTTTGTTTTCCGGTTTAAATCAGAGGCATAGTTGTGTGTCCAGCATCAAGTGGACAGGGGCACAGAGGGAGTAGCCTGCTATTTTATATAACTTCACGGCAACCCTAAATTATCGACAGATGTTGCAGTGACGTTCCGCTGCAGGGTAAAGAGAGGAGGACATTAAAAATAAGTAACCTACGTCTTCAGATGTTAATTTGCACAGTGACAAAGACACTTAACCTCAAGCCACCATGAGGTCAACCCACAATGAGAAAAACACATTACGAAGCAGGATCACTGGGGCACATGAGAGGCCACTGCTCATCTCTGTCTCTCAGGTAGTCATATTTACAACCCGCAATTTATGTATTTAGTTGTTTGGTTACTTTGTGTTTTCACTTTTGGACTTTCCCAAATGTCTGTTGTTTGGCTTTTTCGAGAAAAAGGCATGTCTTGGCATGATTTTTGCGTCAGACTCTAGTATTGAGAAAACAGCATGTCATGACTAACTATATACACATAGGCCTATACTCATCTTCAATCTGAATGTATCAAAGTATTTAAATGAAGTCGAAATTGTGTTTTGTTTTAGAAAATGTATAACCATATATGCTGAAACTGTATACAATAATGCATTAAGAATAAAGTACAAGAGGTTTAATGGTTTTTAGCGGTGGGGGGGGGGGGGGGGGGGGGGGGTGCAGCCTGAGGTCCCGCCTCGATGAGTGCAATGACGTCACATATTTAAGGAGTCAGGGATCAGATCTTCACGAAGTCCACAGACTAGTCAGATGTCCTCTTCAAACAGGCGCTTTGAGAACGGTAGGTGCTGTACCTTTGTTATCCTCAGGAACCGTAGCTCAGGCGGAATTAGTCAATAAAAGCATCCGATGCAGGCTGCACTGGCAACAGTTTTCGTATCAGAGATTTGCGATTCTTTGAGGTGGACTTTTTAACTCAGTTACATGCAGATATTGTCATATTGTTAATTAAGCCTCTGACCTGGGTTTTGACTCCTGTTTATCAGGCCTAAGGACTCTTGCTTTAATTCAACAGTGGTTTAATGGTTAAATTATGTATGTGTTTCCGTCCCATATGTGCACTGATGTAAATTAACTCAGTATGAAATGTGCGCGCCTTATGCATGTCTGCATGTAGAGCGAAACTTACTTACTCAAGTGTACATTTTAGAGTCATTTTATGAAACCTCGGACTAGCACAGAAAGTTAGGAAAGTTTTTCTTAGGAAATATTTGTCTTGTTGTCTATTGGGGAGTCTCACGTGAGATACATAAAGTCCAAATAGAAATTGGGACTATTGTCATGTCCATGTGAATAGCATTTTCTATTGGCCTTTTTGTGAACATTATTTATGAAAACATTAAGCTTAAGTATTATTAGGGACTTTTTTCCCCATCTAGATAAAATACTTAAAGGTTTAATTTGTTGCTTTGTTTGCTTTTTTTGCAGGTCTTAAGACAATGATGGATCTAATGACAGCTACTCCTTTCTATCTCATCAATTCAACTGATGACAATGGTAGAAATGGCTCTTATTATGAAGATGAGGATGAGTTTGATTTCAAGGAAGAGCATGCTGAGCTGAGACAGTCTCTCAACATCATGTCTCTCATTGTTTACTGCCTGGCCTTTGTTCTCGGTGTGCTCGGGAATGGAGTGGTTATCTGGGTGACCGGATTCAAGATGAAGAAAACAGTTAACACAGTTTGGTTCCTCAACCTCGCTGTGGCCGACTTCCTCTTCACAGCATTTCTGCCTCTGAGTGTTGTGTACACAGCTATGAATTTTCACTGGCCTTTTGGCAAGTTCATGTGCAAGCTGAACAGCACTATAAGCTTTCTGAACATGTTTGCCAGTGTCTACATCCTGATGGTGATCAGTGTGGACAGATGTGTGTCTGTGGTGTGGCCCGTCTGGGCCCAGAACCACCGAAGTGTACGCAAGGCGTCCTGTGTGAGTCTGGGTGTTTGGGTACTGGCTCTGATTCTCAGCACGCCATACTTTGTGTTTAGGGACACTGCGCCATCATATAACAACGATGACATCATCAATTGCTTCAACAACTATGCTCTTTCTGATGACTATGTAACAGAATCTGTGAATCAACTGCGTCATTTTCGTCATCAGGCCATGTCCCTCACCCGCTTCCTCCTGGGATTCGTTGTCCCCTTCACTGTCATTGTCTCCTGCTATGCTGTGATAATCCATCGTCTCAGAAGAAACCGCACCCTGGCCAGCCAGTCCAGTCGCCCCTTTAAGATCATCGCTGCAGTTATCACCACTTTTTTCCTGTGCTGGGCTCCTTATCACATCATGGCTTTAATTGAGTTGGTAAATCACATGGCTATTCATTCAAGTGAAATATTAGACCATGTCATCAACATTGGAGTTCCTATAGCAACCAGCCTGGCCTTTCTCAACAGTTGCCTGAATCCACTGCTGTATGTGTTCATGGGCCAAGACTTCAAGGATAAGGTCCGTAAATCCATCCTGAATGTATTGGAGACTGCCTTCCAGGAAGAGGTTTCTCGCTCTTATACCTACACAAACTCAATGGTCACGAGTCGGAGCAAAGACAAGTCTGTTTCTGATGCCGAGGTATAAAGATGTCAATGATATGGATACTGTAATTGTACATAGATGTCACTGTATATAACAAATAACTAAGCTTTGGTTTTGGAGCTAAGCTTGAAAACGCTCAAGGCGATATGTACAAATTGTGTAAGTTTTAAACATAGCACCTGGTACTGATACCTGTATTGATATTAGTTACATGATTAACAAATTCACCCAAAGTATTTACAATCTATTAGAGCAGACACAGGTTAATATTAAACTACAACTTCTAGATCCTTTTTTTAATGCATTTGAGAGATAATGCATTTTGAAACTATGGCAAGTTATAATATAATGGACTACTGTTTCCTTGCCATAGAATAAAGTATGTTTTAAACTAGCATATTGAAAATCAATAGCAATTAACTGAGGAACCTGCCCTTCAAACATCTGAACCAATGCATCCAAGATGCAACAAAAGGCCATCTTTGGGTTCATAAAGGGAAATTAAGTGGGCTGATACTTACACTTGGTGTTCTTATTATTCATTTATTCTGTATAATAATTCTCATTAAAAATCATTCATGTTATGTCTATTTTTCATTTTGTTTAACATTCAACTGCTACATGTCTACTGCATGCTTTAAACATTTCTTTAATCATTTTTATTCAGCTCTAGGAAAGGCTAATGTAAGCCTAATAATAATCTTTTCACCTTTGTGCTTAAAATAGCAGCTACATTGTATACTTGGCATCGATTGATCTTTAAATCATAGTGATTTTAAAAGTGCATAAGTCAATGTGAGTAAATGCATAATGTGTAATAATCTGATCATTTAATTGTATAATTTTTAGATTTATTATCGAGCAAACACATTTTCTTTAAAAATAACCCTTTCCCAGAGCCAAGGAGGCCATGTACTTGTGTCTTGATTTGTAACTGCCTAAAAAGATAATATATCCACTTTACAATAAAAAAAGACGAAATATTATCTTTTTAAAAGCAATCAGTAAATATTTGGCATGTTTGATAACATCAATTAACTATTTTTGATGGAATATAAGGGAATGGCAAACATTTTTTATGATTTGTATGACTTTGGTATGGTGTGGCAGATGTGATTTAACATGAAGTTTCTATACAATATTTTATATTATGTAAACAATGTAAATGATAAAACCTTTTTTATATTTAGTTTTAGACATGTTCAAATGTACCAAAGAGTCCATAGAAGCTGATAAAGACTGCTTTTGTGTTGTTACCATTATTTTCATTATTAAAATGTTATTTCACTTGACTGTTTCCATTTCATAATCACCACTTAACTCCATCAAATAGTGAGCCTCTTATCTCTTTATCCTTTGTCGATCCAAATAATCTGGTGTCACACAAAATAAAAAGTTATCGTAAAAATAAACCAAACACAGGATGAACTTATTTTTACAAGTTGTTATTGTTGGTGTTATAAGATTTGGCCAGTAGAGGGAGCTGTTATCACACATCAGGCGCTTCTCAGATCAAGGACAGAAAACTTCAAGAGGGGAAAGACAACACTTGATTCATCAGCAGCCTTTGATATAGACCTACCTCTAATAGTGCTAAAGGTTGTAGCACTGTTTGCAGCATTAAAGCCATTCAGTCAAGTAGTCAGGAAGTGGGAAAATCATCAGTCTTTTGTGATTATGTATACATATTTTGAGTAGGCTTTCAGTGCCAGACTCTGTAATTATGGCTTCTACCTTTGGTCCTACAATTCAGATGAAACGTTAATGGTGAATTTGTAGGTGACAAAGTATTTATGATAACTTATTTATAAATAAATAATAAATACATTCCTTATGTAAAGACTATACAAACCTTATGCAAAGTATTTTGTAAGTCATTGTGAGCTTTAAGTTGTTGTTTAATATGATCTAAAAGTAAATATAAGTGTTGGCCAATACTCTGCTGCTAATGAGGGTAGTATACTGTGAATTGTAGACATGTTTAAATAAAGTCCAAACTAGTGAGTTCAGATATTAAACAGCTCCAATAATGTCTGCAAAAAGTCCATTTACTAAGTTATAGTTTATCAATTGGATTGATAAAAGCTGAAATTCATCGATGGGGTCAACTTCAAATGAAAGTTAAACATTAGGAATGAAGGAAAATTCAAAAGTATGTTTTATGGTATGGTGCTATTTATATAATTTATAATAATAGTAGTAGTAGTAGTAGTAGTAGTAGTAGTAGTAGTAGTAGTAGTAGTAGTAGGTAGTAGTTGAAAGTGTTGGCAACACTTACTTTGGAAGCGATGTGTGCTTCTTCAAAATGTTGCATATATGAGGAAGCACTTGTGAGTAAAGACCAACTGCAGTGTCACGATGTCTTTCAAAATATTAAAGGAAATTAGCTTGATATTATAAACAGGATGAAACTAGAGTGGTTGAACTTCCCTTATATAATATTTATCAAAACAACATGACAAAGGAAGAAACAATCTGATTTCAGTTCTCTTTTGGCTTGCACGGACAGACGTACAGAGGCAGCACAGTACATGTCTCCAGCTTCTAGTTGAAATTGTAAAGCAGGAAGTAAACTGCTACTTTATAAAACTGTTGGGAAACTAAATTATTAAAAGATGATGCTCCGACTTTCTTGCACAGGTTAAAGGGCATTAGAATATCCAACCTACGTGTTGTTGATTTGACTGACAAATGTATACAGTATGTGCCACTAAAAACAGTAACATGTAGCATTCTTCACTTATTTTGCACTGTATAAATCATATCAATAAAGCCAATGTGTTGTTTTAGAAAATGAGGAGAAAATGTAATTACAGTGCTTAAATAGTTTAAATGTGACCGTTGAATATTGAATACACTTTAGGAGATTTCTTCTTCTTTTTTGGATGATGGATGGATTGTGCCAGTGTCTCCGCCCTCAAGTTAGTCAATAGTGTCCCTACCCACAGGTTAGCTAATATTATTCTGCCAACCTTATTACTTGTGCTACAGATTAATCCTCAACCAAATGGAGAACTTCAAGGAAGGTATGTGTACGATTTTTTAAAACTAGATTAATCTGAAGAGGTTGTTGAAAGGGAACATGAACATTGATTTTGGGTTGACGAAGGATTTTGGGTTATTGAAAATGCTTCAATATAAATAATAAAGCCAATAATTTAAATATACTGAAACTAAATCACTTTATTTCAGATGGCTTACTTGTTTGTAGGCCAAACTGAAAACAGTTTGTACATTTTTAAGCTTTTGGTCAACAAAACATGTTCCTATACGCATATGGCAATTTAGATTTGTATCTCTTTTTTTTGTGAAACACCTTTGTTACAGTTTGGTGTAATAATGTACAAGAAAAAAGAGGAGAGAAAACTTACAGTTAACAAGTTTCAGTGTCAGTGAAAATAGTCAAGCAAAGAACAGTACCTATTTTAAAGGTCTGGAGAGTAGACGCTTTGTTTGGAGTTTAGATGACATTCCAGATTATTCCATGAGAGTGCAGCACTGACAGCAAAGGCATTTTTTAGATTAACCTCAGGGGAGAACAAGCATGTTCATGTCTGAAATCCCCATAGCCTACACCACAGAGAGAGGCAGTTGATATTTAAGCTTGAGTTAAAGTTTATCAGCAATCATGTCTATACATAATTTAATGTTAATTTATCATCAAGTCAAATGACAAGATTTTATTCTGAAGTTTTCTGTGCAATTCTGTGATTTGGCTAATCTCGTATTTTATTTTAAAATTTTCTTTGAATCTCCAGACTTGCAGGGATTTTGCTTTAGAGGTGGAAGATTTATCCAATTGATTTTTGATGTACTAAAATTGTATTATTATTATTAAAAGAGTAGCATAATGCATCTTGCAATACATTAATTATAGACAGGATAAACAACACAGTATTAAACAGTATTGTTTATGTAAAGATGGATTATATACATATATATATGGATTCTTTGCTTTTACTGTGATAGATTATGTTACACTTCAAGACTTGCTTGAGACCTTTCTTCATGTTGTTTTCTCATATCGCTATTGCAGGTTTCAATGCAACAATGGTGATGACTGCTACCCCTTCTTATAACATCAACACAACAGTGTCTGAAAATAATGACTCTGTGTTTACTGACAAGTATGCTGATCTGAGAGAGTCTCTCAACACCATGTCCATGGTAATTTACTGCCTGACCTTTGTTCTCGGTGTGCTCGGGAATGGAGTGGTTATCTGGGTGACCGGATTCAAGATGAAGAAAACAGTTACCACAGTTTGGTTCCTCAACCTCGCCATAGCCGACTTCCTCTTCACAGCACGTTTACCGCTGAGTGTCGTTTACATAGCTATGAATTTCCACTGGCCCTTCGGCAAGTTCATGTGCAAGCTGAACAGAACTATAAGCTTTCTGAACATCTTTGCCAGTGTCTACATCCTGATGGTGATCAGTGTGGACAGATGTGTGTCTGTGGTGTGGCCCGTCTGGGCCCAGAACCACCGAAGTGTACGCAAGGCATCCTGTGTGAGTCTGGGTGTTTGGGTACTGGCTCTGACTCTCAGCGCTCCATACTTCGTGTTTAGGGACACTGCGCCATCATATTTCTATCAAGACATCATCAATTGCTTCGACAACTATGCTCTTTCTGATGACTATGTAACAGAATCTGTGAATCAGCTGCGTCTGTTACGTCATCAGGCCATGACCATCACCCAGCTCCTCCTGGGATTCGTTGTCCCCTTCACTGTCATTGTCTCCTGCTATGCTGTGATAATCCATCGTCTCAGAAGAAACCGCACCCTGGCCAGCCAATCAAGTCGTCCCTTTAAGATCATCGCTGCAGTTATCACCACTTTTTTCCTGTGCTGGGCTCCTTTTCACATCATGGCTTTAATTGAGCTGGTGAATTCCTCTCAACGCAGTGAAACATTAGGCTATGTCATCACCATTGGGGTCCCTATAGCAACCAACCTGGCCTTTCTCAACAGTTGCCTAAACCCACTGCTGTATGTGTTCATGGGCCAAGATTTCAAGAATAAGGTCTGTAAATCCATCCTGGCTGTACTGGAGACTGCCTTCCAGGAGGAAGTCTCAGGGTCCCACAGTGACACACAGTCAGGGGACACCAGACGATCAGCTCTTAGTACTGAAGTATAGGGTTGTCAATGACATGAAGGAACAAATACTGAAACTGTATGAAGCAAATTATCTTGACACAAATGTAAATGTCTATTGAAAATCCCTTTTTCTTTGCTTTTGTTGTCTTCATATCAGGACCCTCAAGACAAGCTGTAAACTTTGTGCCAAATAAAAGCACTTAGACCTGATATAGACTTGTGAGTTTTATATGAACTTTAAGTACAATTAAATAGAAATTGTGATGCGTTTGTGTGCTAAAAATGTGTTTGCAAATGGCCACAACGAGATCTGCAGTTCTGTGGTTGGTTGGTTGTTGAATCACAGCAGTGCCTTAAGTCTGTACCATAATGGAGATAAAAGGATTGTAAAATGTCATTTCCTGAGCAAAATAACCCAGCAGTTGTTTCAAAATAGATATTTCATGAGATTTTGGTCAAATGTGTGCAACCCACGCAATTACAACAACAATGTTAGGTTGACAAAGAGAGCTCTGTTTTTTTCCATCTCTCACTTACACAACATACTTTGATTGCCATTTCCTTGCCTTGACAGTAAAGAAAACACTCAAACACTCATTGTCCTATTCTAATGTTGATTTGCTTTATACATTTACTCTTTCACCACAGAAATATCGCTTAAATGTATATTGCTCATAGTGCAATGACTGGAGGTCGTTAATCAGCAATTTTGTCTTTCATACTGACACCATATAACGTGTTTCACTAGAATTTGGACTGCTGGTTTGATAAATCCTTTTTATTTTTCAATGGTCTAATCAATAGAAATTACTTGACTTAACCGTCAGATACCCCAGAACCACAGGTCAGCGTTACGATCCATTCAAGTATGTGTAAGTAGTGAAAATAATCATTTGTTTCTCAGACAGTAAAGGTAAATAAAAACTCCAGAACATTGAATTATTAGTACACACTGATTTGTTGTTATCATAAGCTGGCAAAGAGTTTACTCCAATTTGTTTTCCTGAATGTGTTTATTCCAGTCGATCAACAAAGTGGGCACCTCATGATTGTCTTAAAATTAAGTCAAACCCAAGTCAATCATTGCTACTAGCTTTTATTATATGTATGTTATATATATTGTTGCCAATCTCAATTCTGTAATTTATATACATAAATAGTTTGGCAATATGGAGAAAATAATATTACAATATTTAGATTCCCTAAATAATTTACAGTGTGATGTTTTTGTCCCTGTAGAATTACAAAGAGGAGACATTTAGAAGCTGTGAGTGAATTGTGTGAACATTTCAGCCAAGGCCATATTGCTGTTTATTATGTATTTGTTTTACTGTCAAAAAGTATTATCAGTAGTGTTTGGGGGAAAGTTTTGTGCATGGTCAAACTTTAAATAAATTTATAAACTGAATATGTCAGTTGCATGTTGGATGTTTTTAACTTTCCACAGGAAATTTGAGTTTCGAAAAATACGTTTACAGGAAGGAAACTAGATAACAGACTTGTAAAATTCCCCTCACATATATGGCATAACTGACAAGCAGCCTCTAAACTAATTATATCAGTTACATGTCATATGTTATTTAACTTTCCACAGGAAGTCTGACTTTCACAGAAGAAGCTAACAGGAAATAAGATAACCTATAATTGTGAAATATCCCTCATACTAATACTAATTACAATGAAATATCTATTAGTTATAGTTTATTCAGGTCTCATTTTCTTTTAGAGATAGAGCTACTTAAGCATTATAGTCTATGTGGCAAAAGGGCAGTAGCCTGTTTTTATTAAACAGCTTGGCAACCTTAAATTACTGACAAATTCTGCAAATAACCCTAATTGTGAGCAGAACAAATGTAGACTTCCTCCTTGCCTTTTACTTGAGTAATATTTGATATTCTGGTTTTGAATATGTCCAACTAGTTGATGCCTCACAACTTTTTTCACTTAAGAAATAATTAGAGATCTTTGTGAGGCTGATTATAAAGTAATATACAGTGGGGCAAAAAAGTATTTAGTCAATCAATCAATCAATCAATGTTTATTTATATAGCCCAATATCACAAATGTTACATTTGTCTCAGTGGACTTCACAGTTTGTACAAAATATCAGTATGACAATACGACACCCTCTGTCCTTAGACCCTCACATCGTACAAGGAAAAACTTCCGAAGAAAACCCACAGTTTAAAGTCAGCCACCAATTGTGCAGGTTCTTTCCGCATGACAATGATCCCAAACACACCGCCCGGGCAACGAAGGAGTGGCTTCGTAAGAAGCATTTCAAGGTCCTGGAGTGGCCTAGCCAGTCTCCAGATCTCAACCCCATAGAAAATCTTTGGAGGGAGTTGAAAGTCCCTGTTGCCCAGCGACAGCCCCAAAACATCACTGCTCTAGAGGAGATCTGCATGGAGGAATGGGCCAAAATACCAGCAACAGTGTGTGAAAACCTTGTGAAGACTTACAGAAAACGTTTGACCTCTGTCATTGCCAACAAAGGGTATATAACAAAGTATTGAGATGAACTTTTGTTATTGACCAAATACTTATTTTATCAATTATTTTAAAATCAGACAATGGGATTTTCTGGATTTCTGTTCTCATTTTGTCTCTCATAGTTGAGGTATACCTAGGATGAAAATTACAGGCCTCTCTCAACTTTTTAAGTGGGAGAACTTGCACAATTGGTGGCTGACTAAATACTTTTTTGCCCCACTGTATATATATATAGTAATTTCTGCTGGAATTAGTAATGAAAATTAGTAATGAGTTTCTATAAATGTTTTCATTCATATTTGCTTGCTATGTGATCACACCTCAATGTGACGTGATATATATCATGAGTTTTAACAGGGGCATTCGGCTTTCATACATCTGCCAGCGTCCTCATCATTCCTTATTCAACTGATGAACTTTGAGAAAGGTACTCAAACTGTTGTTTTCTTTTATAATTACCTGATAAAGGCTTAACAATACCTTGACTAACACCTTATGAAGTTAGCCCATATTTACCAAAGGCTTAAATAATGGTACAAATATTTTCAAAAATAGTTTGTTTGCTACTTTGATGAATTAAGATTGTAATAGGCCTAATAAAATGCAGAGTTACAATTAAATGTATAATTGTATGTATATATATAGAAACTGACATTTAAGTCCAGAACCATCTTATCCTCTTCCATCAGAACAGGATAAATAATCTGGGAATGATACAAAAATAGAATGGGTTCTGTGTATTAAAGAAAGGTTGGTTTTTGTATGCAGCCATTCCAGGTCTCAAGACACCATGGGGAAAGTTACTACTGCACATTCCTATCACATAAATGTACAGTATCTGATACAGTCTGATTCCATAACAACATTCAAAACCCAACTCAAAACCCACCTGTTCAAACTGGCATTTTCTTTATAATCTGTACCCTGTGTCCTTTTGTAGTCAATTTCCTGTTGTTTGTCTTGTCTTACCCCGGCTGATACTTCACTAAATCCGCTGTTTTAATTTGTAAGGTAAAATTGTAAATGGAAATTGTAAATTTGTAACCCTGTAAGGTGTCGTTGGGTGTTATGAAAGGCGCCCCCCAAAATAAATGTATTATTATTTATTATTAGTATCTGGAACAAATGGCCCTTCGTACATCAAGCTGAGAGTCTCTCTCATCATCATGTCAATTGTAATTTACTGCCTGGACATGGTCATGTCCATGTGAATCGCATTTTCTATTGGCCTTTTTGTGAACATTATTTGTGAATACATTACGCCTAAGTATTATTAGGGACTTTTGTTCCCATCTAGATAAAATACTTAAAGGTTTAATTTGTTTGCTTTGTTTTATTTTTTTTCAGGTCTTAAGACAATGATGGATCTAATGACAGCTACTCCTTTCTATCTCATCAATTCAACTGATGACAATGGTAGAAATGGATCTTATTATGAAGATGAGGATGAGTTTGATTTCAAGGAAGAGCATGCTGAGCTGAGACAGTCTCTCAACATCATGTCTCTCATAATTTACTGCCTGACCTTTGTTCTCGGTGTGCTCGGGAATGGAGTGGTTATCTGGGTGATAATCCGGATTCAAGATGAAGAAAACTGTTAACACGGTTCGTCAACCTCGCTGTGGCCGACTTCCTCTTCACAGCATTTCTGCCTCTGAGTGTTGTGTACACAGCTATGAATTTTCACTGGCCTTTTGGCAAGTTCATGTGCAAGCTGAACAGCACTATAAGCTTTCTGAACATGTTTGCCAGTGTCTACATCCTGATGGTGATCAGTGTGGACAGATGTCAGTGTGGCCCGTCTGGGCCCAGAACCACCGAAGTGTACGCAAGGCGTCCTGTGTGAGCATGGGTGTTTGGGTACTGGCCCTGACTTTCAGCACTCCATACTACATCTTCAGAGACACTGCACATCATATAACAACGATGATATCATCAATTACTATACTACTACAACTATGCTCTTTCTGATGACTATGTAACAGAATCTGTGAATCAGCTGCGCCAGTTTCGTCATCAGGCCATGACCCTCACCCGCTTCCTCCTGGGATTCGTTGTCCCCTTCACTGTCATTGTCTCCTGCTATGCTGTCTCAGAAGAAACCGCAGCCTGGCCAGCAAGTCCAGTCGCCCCTTTAAGATCATCGCTGCAGTTATCACCACTTTTTTCCTGTGCTGGGCTCCTTTTCACATCATGGCTTTAATTGCATTGGTAAATCACATGGCTCATCAATCAAGTGAAATATTAGTCCATGTCATCAACATTGGAGTTCCTATAGCAACCAGCCTGGCCTTTCTCAACAGTTGCCTGAATCCACTGCTGTATGTGTTTATCGGCCAAGAACTCAAAGGCAAAGTTTATAAATCTATACTGAACATTTTGGAGACTGCCTTCCAGGAAGAGGTTTCTGGCCATCAAACCAAAAACAAGTCTAGGACCACCACAAGTCCTAACATATAGAAATCATAGAGATACTTCCATATAAGGTTATCCAAGAAATTAGGCTAAATACTGTAACTGCAGTTTTTTACACACATTTTATTTTCAATTTCATATATTGTTTAAGTGTTTTAAATAGCTAAATGGTTATATCTCTCACATGGTTCCATGGTTCGGAGAAAGACCTTGTCATCCACAGACAGGGCTGGTTTGTCGTCATCAGGTGTTTTTCGAAACACACTTTCTCCTATACAATCTAAACTTCCATTAAGGACGTTTTCCAGGCTGTGAGATGGGGCTGGAAGATGATGCTTGGCTGGACCATTTAACCTCTCCTTCACCTGAATGCTGTTCGTGCACGGCTTAAGAAAGGATGGGCGTCCATTTTGAAGGACATGGGTCTTGTAGAAGTTGACATTGTTTGAATTGTGAGTCCCATCCAGGCATATTTCTCCAACTATGACCCAGCCAGGGTCAAGGTGCTGGGCGTAGGGTGAGTCGTGAGGCCCGTTACACTGTTCACGCACCTTATGTAGATGCAGAATGTCTCTTCCGAGGAGAAGGAGAATAGGAGCATTGGTGTTGAGGGGAGGAATCTTGTCAGTCACTTGCCTGAGGTGTGTAAAATACTGTGTGATCTCTGGAGTGGGAATCTCTGACCTGTCGTCAGGCAAGTTGTTACATTTCAACAGAGGAGGGAGTGCTGCTTTAGTTTTCCCATCAAGTGACTCCACTATAATGTTGCATGCTTTTCTTCCTGCTGTCTCTACTTTGCCTGAGCATGTTGTTAGAGCAGTGGTTCCCAACCTTTTTTGTCTTGTGTACCCCCTGAGCCTTTTGTCATACCATGAGTACCCCCTCACTCATACGTGCTGATGATCCTTCACAAGTAACTGATTATTGAATGAAAATAACTTTATTTCATCTCCTTAATTTGAACATCTAATTCTCAGGCATTTTCTTAATTTTAACTTAATACACTCAATAAGAATAAATAAAAATGAATATGTTGCCTTGAAAATAAATAATATAATCAAATAAATACATATGAAATCAAAATAATCAACTTATCTTTGCTATATATATCTTGTAACATTTAGGCTTAAACCATGGAGCCCCTTTGAATAAGTCCCCTTTAACCAGGCATGTAAACTTTAATTAGTATCAGTATCAGTATCGGCCTAGCAGTTTCTTTTCACCCGTCATTTACAACTTTTTAAGCAGTTAGTATATGTTTATAAAACGGACAAGTCAAATCAAGCAATCTGATGTTTCTTAGCCGTGATATAATGAGCGTATATCCAGGGAATAGTTGTTGTTACTTTTCACAAATCAGTATTCCTCCGCGTCTGAGAACCGTTATAAAATCCTAAACTAAACTTTATATAGTAAACTAACTAACTAACTAACTAACTAACTAAGCTTAAGATGGAAACATTTAAGGTTAACTTCGACCTCCGGGGTGGGCTTACTATGGAGGAGTGGATTGAGAAGTGCCTATCTCCAGAAAAAAAAGCACCTAAACGACGACATTCGCTATCTGTTAATGTTGTTGCATAGCAACCACCTCGCACTATGTGCAGAAGGCAACAGAGGGACGATTTTATTTTTTTCCGGGCTGATTTTTAGTCCCAGTCCGCCACCGAACGTAGCTATTATGTAAGGTAGTTGTAAATCAAACAAGTGCAGTACATGCTATGTTATAAAGCCGTGGAGGGCGGGAGTTTATAAACCAAAGAGTAACCGCCCTTACGGGATGCTGTAATAAGTAAAGCGAACGCACCCGCAAGAATACCTGGCCTCCTATTGGTTGAGGGATTTTGACAGGATTGTTGCACAAAAGTTTCGAGCGTGCACAGAATACATCTGAGAGCAGAAAAAATCTGTACGCAGCAATATATCTGAGTGCAAGCGTACAGTTTGAGCCGAAGCAGAGCAAATCTAAGTGCAAGCAGGCACTATTTTTGTGCAGGACAGGGTTTGAGGGAAATAAATACATAAAGTATGCTCTCAAATTTAAATACCACGCTCTTGAATAAAGATAGGGAATAACCCCCATAGTTTATGTCCGACGCATCTTTGTAACGCACGAAGGACAGGAGCTCTGCTTCTCCACTCACATCTGTCATTTCATCCAGCTGCAAAGCGAACTGACCGGCTAGTTTTATTTTGTTCACCACTTGTCCAATTATATTAACAGACATATCATTGATCCAACGGGATACGGTGTTATTCGACAGGGGAACTTTCTTGAGTGCTTCGGCTGCTTTCTTGTCTATCATAATTTTGGCCAACGCAGTCGCTGCAGGGACAATGAGCTCCTCAACAATAGAGTGAGGTTTTTTTTATTTAGCCACAAGCAACGACACGGCGTAAGATGCCTCGAGTGCTTTCATTGACACAGTCGTGGCTTTCATCATTACTGTCTGGCTCGACTTAAATTCCGACAGCTTTCGTCTGTAAAATTCTTCACTTTTATCGACACTTCCCGAGTGTTTGGTGCTCTGGTGTCTCTGTAAATGCGCTGGCTTCATCGCACTATTAGCCAGGACTTCACCGCAAAAGAAGCACTGAGGCTGCGGTGGGTCCGCAGAAGTATAAATGAATCAAAAATAATATATATGTTTCACTGTACTGCCTTGGTTTCAGTTTGGCCTCTTTCTTACGTTTCTCGGCGGGCTCCTCTGAACCCTGGCCTGAACCCAGAGCAAGCGGACGTTTCAGCCATTTATCCATAGCGCAGACCTACCCGTATTTTTCTGGCTGCAGGTAAGCAGCTGTTTTCATTGTGGGATTTTGGCGCGGTTGTGCCACAGACTATTGTCTCCCTAGGGAAACAAATCGCGCACTATCATTTTTGACGGGATTATTATTTGTTTTACTTGTCACCTTGGAATTCCACATACCCCCTACAGTTCCATCGCGTACCACTAGGGGTACGCGTACCCCCGGTTGGGAAACACTGTGTTAGAGTATAGGGAGATGCATTGCCATTCAAGCCAAACAGATCGAAGAATTGTGATTTTGCTAACGACCGATTACTTTGATCATCCAGCACTGCATACACTCTGTGTGACTTGTTGGGATAATCAGCCTGGTATACATTCACCAAGCAGATTTTCGAGCACGATCTGGGCTTGGGAGCACCACAGCAGATTTCTGTACACATGGAAGTTACTTCAGGTAGCCTTTGTCCTCCAGACTCGCCCTTTGCTCATTCTCAGGTCTGAACATACCAAACGACCAAGGAGCTGGACCAGGATGCATGGCTGAGGTGTGTTTGTCACTTTGCACTCCTTGCATTTAAGTGTAGCCTCGCAATCTTTGGCAATATGCTTTGTGGATTCACAACATCGAAAGCAGATGGATTTCTCCTTTGAATAGGTTATTCTCTCATCAAGATGTCTTCCTCGAAACCAACAGCATTTTGACAGTGGATGAGGCTTGTTATGCACTGGGCATTGTTTGTCTGATTCCTCTGTCTTGATAGCTGAGCTAGACTGTGAGGCAGAAGAAGTCACTTCAGTTTTCCTAACTGAAACAGCTGTTCTCGGAGTGTATTTAGGTGTTCTATCCACTCTAATGTCACATTGGGAAGAGGAGAGACTGAATGCAAAACTTGGATCATTTCTGATATTTGCCTGGGCACATACAAATGTCACAAAGAAGCTGAAAGGTGGGAAAGGCACACGATAATCTTCCTTATACCTGGAGCCTTGCGTTACCCAGCGCTCTCGTAGGCTGTAAGGAAGCTTTTCCACTATTGGATTAACACCTCTTGCAGTGTCCAAATATGCTAGGCCAGGCAGGAATCCACCAGATTTAGCGGCATCTATCTCCAGTAGCAAGTCACCTAACTCTCTGAGCTGGTGGATGTCTTTGTTTGAGATGGTTGGAAATGTCTCTATTCGTTTTAGAAGGGCATTTTCGATCACTTCTGGGCATCCATAACATTCCTCTAAGCGCCGCCATATCATATTGACACCTGCTGTGGGGTTATGAACGTGCACTGACCTTATCCGCTTTGCATGTGCTACTGACTCCGGTCCAAGCCATTTGACAAGGAGGTCGAGCTCTTCGTGGTCAAACAGATACAGCTCCCTTGTAACAGCTTGGAATGATGATTTCCATGGCCAGTAATTTTCTGGACGATCATCAAAGGCAAGGAGCCCAGAACTCACCATCTCTTTTCTCACGAGATACTGAGCAAGATCAGGAGTATGAGGAGTTGGAGCTGAGTAGTTATTTGGAATGAATGCTGGAGAGACAGGAAGAGATGCATAGTGTAGGTCCTCAGTGGGAGTGTGCTCATCTGCACCCTTGTGTGGCCAATGTATGCCCTGCTGTCCGTTGTTGTGAGAAGTGAGTTTCTGTGTTTCCACGTCTTGAAACTGTTGGTGAGTGTTTTGTAAAAATGAATGTTTATCAATGTATTCTGTTGTGCGTCTTGCTGGATCCTCCTGAGCTACATCCTGTAACTCACCAAGATGTCCTTCTTCCAAATCTGCTGCAGCTGCTTCAAATATGGCTGCCTCTTTAGATGCGGCCACAGCTTTACTTTCCAGCTTCAAAACGTAAAGGTTTGCCTCCACCTCTGCTTTCTGCCTCATCATGGCTGCCTCCCTTTCTGCGAAGGATACCTTTATTTTTGCTGCTTCGGCTTTAGCTCTTGCCCTTGTCGCTGCAGCACTGGCAGATGACTTGCTTGACCTTGTTGATGACCTGTGACTTGAGGCCCGGGACCTGGTCTCCACAGACCGGAGTTCTTCTTCCTGGTCATTTATCTTACTGCTGTCTGATGAATGAGTCTTTAGGTTGAAGTAGTAGCGTGCTGATCACAGAATTATTTTGCTGCCTTTCCAGCTGAGTAGTGTCTTTTTACTTTTACTTCTGCCCTTGCGTATGCATCGTACTGCATAGCTTAACAGATAGCGACAAAGACTCAGAAGACAGTTGTTGAGTTGACAATTTACTGAGGCTTGACATTTTAAAACTGCAAGAATAAACAGAAAAATACAACACAAGTTACACAATTGAAATAATACATGTGCAACATAATGCAAATAGAGTGCAGTATAATCAACAGCCTATGCTAAAAATGAGCTATGTCCGTTAGCTTAGCAGCTAGTTAGCTTAGCTTATCTTAAACATTGAAACAACACAATCAATTAAACCACATTTTTGAAACACATACCTTGGCACACAGGTAAGTTTGTATACTTAAAGACAGATCTACTCCAAGGATTAAAACAAAATGATCTGTGGCATAGAACTGAGCTACGATGTGCTCTGCATGGCTTTGCTGTGTAAACTAAAACACAAGGGGAGTCGCGCTATTTGGTGCCTTAAAACTACAGTATCGACTTTTGCCACTAGGGGGTGCCAATACACACGTTTTGATAACAGTTAAAGGTGACCTATCATGCAAAATGCACCTTTGTACGTCTTTTATACATGATTATGTGTCCCCGGTGTTCCAGGGAACTCACCAAGTGTCAGAAAACACAACCCTCTCTATTTTCCTCCTTCGCCAAATCTCTAAAAAAGGGGCTGCAACGGATCTGAAAAAAATGGATCCACATTCCGACACTTTTCTACGTCACAAAGACGTACTCCGCTTATTGGTCAACTCTCCACCTATCAGGGGAATGAGCCACGGCCACGTGCATTGCCAAACCTCTCATTCGCATATAGGCTATCGGCAGGCTACCCCAGTCACATCTGTGTTTTTGCCTGCTCTTGGCAGGATGTCTAAGCCAGTTAAACCACGGACATGTTTATGAACTTCTCTCAAGTCCAACACGGATATGCCTCCAAACTAATGCTACACCCGGGATCAATACCAACCATCCGGGACCAGGCCAGTGAGGACACATCCAATTCTGAAGCTGTAAGTTTTTATTTAGCGGTGTTTTTCCTGATAAAGCTATATCTAGCTTGTAGTATGTAGCATGTAGCATGTAGCTTAGCCGTATCAATGTCGCCTCAACCCCAACTAGTAATCGGTTAGGTATTTATATGTTCTTGTAACATATTATTTTGTACGCTCCGCAGTCTTTGCTTTGTCTTTTATTTTAATTATCAGGCATTTGCGAACATGTTCAGACTGCCGTAATGGCGATCTGTGTGAAGGCTGTAAAGCCACGCCTAGCCTAGCCGATAACACAAGTATTTATTCTCCTATGTATTAGTATTTTGTATCCTCTAAAAAATCATATTGAGTAAGTTATAATAACAAACGTAATCTTCTGGAGGTAAGTGCCGTTTTTTCCAGCGTTATGTAAAAGCTTTTGTGATTGTAGTCTGTAAGAACGATCATATATCATCGATCTGTAAGCTAAGCTACGCTAAGCTACGCTACGCTAAGCTACGCTAAGCTAATGAGACATGCCGTTTTTTGCAGCGTTATATGTAAAAGCTTTTGTATCTTTACTTGTTTGCGCACATGAATATAAATGGGGGTGTGTTAGGATACAACACTGTATGTATGTATGCGAGGGGACACACACCACGAGTAAAACGAAGCTAAAGCCCTGGTATGTTGTTGTTGACGACATGCATATACTAATCTAAACCACTTTTTTTGTTGTGCTTTTTTTAACATTGCACAGGCTACGTGGCCAACTTGATGGACCTCATCTTCGACCAAGTCTTTGTGGACCCTGCACCATTATGAGCAACCTGACAGGGAGGAGGTCATCGCCGGGTATTGCAGGAGAATATTTGAATGTATTAATTATTTGGGTAAAACTGTGAGCTGGGCTTTGGAGGCCTACAGCAGGTGACTTTTGAGAGAAGCTTGTGAGCAGGCAGCCCCAGGGCACAGTGAGGAAAGAGCAGGAGACAGTGGGTCACACACAATTAGAGAGACAATGGTCCTTCTGATTCTGGGTGAGCTGACTGGGAGTGCAAGGGAAGTTCAGAAATGGCCTTAGGGTATGGGAACAGTTAAGCTTAGTTGGTTAGCTGGTCCTGAGGATGTCATGAGATGATGACTGGTAAACCTCAACAAATATGGCTTTCTTAGAGAAAGACATGTGACATTGGTGTGGTGAGCTGGAGGAAACAGATGTGTGTGTTAAAGATGTTTTAGGGGAATGTGTGTGCGTTCTGTTAAGGAGTCCTCTGTCTGTGAAATCATATGACTCCAAAGCCTGACGGGGGGACTGCCTAAGGACACACACACACACACTCACACTGTAAGGACATGGAATCAAGAAACTGCTGACTCATTGCCTAGGCAACCGGCCAAGGACTCCTCCCAGCTTATGTGTATAAATACTGTAAAGTTTGTATGCTCAGAGCTCTCTTCCGGACTGGCTGTCGTGGTACGTATGGCACCCGGTGGTAGGAATTGAGCTCGGAGTACTGTTGCAGTGTGCTCTGTATTGAATGTATATTGTATTGATTATGTTGCATTGTGATATTACCATTAAAGTAGATTATTGTTTACTTGTTGGCATCTGGATTCCTTCCATATAAACAGCTCTGTAGGAACGCGGAGACATTTGAAACGCGGAGCGTCAATCCCTTTCAATATCTAACAAATGGTGACCCGACGTACCAGATAACGAGCTGAGGAGGAATCCAGACGACCGGATTGGGTCGGGAATAAACGCTTTTAAACACTTCAGACAATCAGCAGGGCCCTGCATAACTCTAAGGTACTTACAGACGCCTGTTATGAAAATCGATTGTCTGTGATTGAATACACTAAAATTTTAGGATTGTCTGAAGGCGTTTCACGGTGTTTTTAAAGTTTAAATGGAATATACAATGCATATTTTATTATATAAGAAACATAGTCGTTGATCGCAGGTAGATATAGTCCTGCGTGGCGTACATAGACAGTTTGGCGCGGATCTGCAGGTAGATATAGTCCTGAGTGGCGTACATAAGAGCAGTTTAGCGCGGATCTGTAGGTATTTTAGTCCACAGTGGCGTAGGGCCGGTGCAGGCTGTGTGTTGTGTGGTTTGATTCCCGCACGACAGTACTGGAAATCCGATATTTCAGATCGGATCGCCGTCTAAAAACTGGGAGTTTTTACAGGACAGACGAACGCTGAAAGCTAAAAAGCCGGAGGTCTGTTTTATGGTAATTACTCAATATCGGCGGATCTCAAAAAAGCACTCGGATGAGTGAGGCTCATTTGTGGTCTGCTGCTGCCATCTAGTGGCTGAAAGGGGGTAGTACACCTTTGACATTTTTATATGAATTTAGCTTCAAGCGCTGAGTTTAAACATTACATTGCTGACCGGTATTGAAGACGGGAAGCGCGTTAATAGTAACTACGACAATAGCCCAGTATATTAATACATGTGAGCACATATTAATTGAGTCAGATAAATAAAAGCGAAGTGAATATGGAACGACAGAATGCTAAAAACGATTCTGAAATTCCAGGGTGTTACCGGGAGCAATGGGAACAGATTAAGAGATTGGTTTTAAGCGGTATCAAACAGGGGGCTAAAGAAAAGGCTTGTACTGATCTCCGATTCCTACACGATAAAATGATAACAGAGAATAGAGTGGGAGATGACGACACCATAGGTAATTTGGGCACAGCATTGAATGTATATGAAAGACAGATTGTAAAGCAACTTGCACACCTAAACGAACAGAAACCCAGATGGTTTGCTCGTAGCAAATGGAACAAACAGACGCAGGCACTGGATAGATTGAGGAGGGTTTGTCACAATGCTGCCCTCGCAATGATTGGAATTAGAATTCCTCCCGTCACAGACCAAAATCTCCCGGGTGCAATGGCAATCCACAGCCCCATAAAAACAGATGAAGTTAACACTCTTCTGTTCCCTAGAACAATGCAAAATAATGTTGTCTCTAACTCAGAGCAGGAATCTCAAACGGAGCCCAAACTTAATTTACGATGAAGCAGGAGGCCAGTGTCGTAAAACACAGCTATGAGGACACTTTGAAGCAGGACGCCAGGGTCGTAAAGTTCCCAGGTCACAGCTCTCGTCTCTGCATCCTATGCCAGTGTTGTAGTCAAGTCACCAATTCACGAGTCCAAGTCACTCTCGAGTCCCCACTCTTCGAGTCCAAGTCCGAGTCACCTAGGGAGAGTCGTAGTCGAGTCCGAGTCCAAGTCCGAGTCACCCAAGGAGTGTCCGAGTCGAGTCCGAGTCATCATTACCTGTGTTCGAGTCCGAGTCCAAGTCCGAGTCACCCAAGGAGTGTTCGAGTCCGAGTCACCATTACCTGTGTTCGAGTCCAAGTCCGAGTCACCCAAGGAGTGTTCGAGTCCGAGTCACCATTACCTGTGTTCGAGTCCAAGTCAAGTCCGAGTCACAAGTCTTCATGTATTAATCTTAGTGGATATATGTGTTGAAATGTAGCAGTAGCTCCTCTACATTGCTTTTATCCTGTCATGGTATACTAATGTGTCTATTGAACTGCTGTGAAGCGAGTGTGCCTACAATTGTTGTATTAAAAAAGGTTCTATACAAATATAAAGCTTATTACTAATAATAATAATAATTATTATTATTATCATCAAGGTTGAGTCCAGTTCCAATATTGCCTCCAGTGCTCCGTTCTGGCATCTTCAAAGAGCTGCTTTACAAATGGAAATGGTATACATTAAACACAATGACACAATGTCACAATTGAACTTATTTAATGGTTTGAAAACCCACAGAAACTGAAAATACATTATTAAGAACAATAGAACATGAGAAAGCATGCAGGGCTTTCTACGCAATATAAGTAACATTTTCATTCAATTTCCAATTTGAATCTGGCTCGAATTACAAAGTCATAGAACCAATTCCTCTCTATATTAGTGAAGTGATGGGGTCCCCTCTCCTACCATAATGTGGCCCTATTGGACAGACACCCAGTTGAAATTATGCATTTAGAATACTTAAAAAGCATCTTACAGGTGTACGGAAAACCACAAACAACACCAGCAGAGCCGAATGAGGCCAATTCCAATAGAGTGCCACAGTGACGCGTCCTAAAACCCGGAAGTAAACTTCTTCCGGTTCCTTCGTCAAAGAAGCAATGCTTTTTCTCCATAGGATTTTGGAAAATAGCTCGAAATAAGGTCTGTGGTTGAGACACATTTAAGAGACAGATCACGTGGAGATTATCCAAAACGTGATCTGTCTCTTAAATGTGTGTCAACCACAGACCTTATTTCGAGCTATTTTCCAAAATCCTATGGAGAAATTGCATTGCTTCTTTGACGAAGGAACCGGAAGAAGTTTACTTCCGGGTTTTAGGACGCGTCACTGTGGCACTCTAGTCTGGCAGGGAACTTTAGTCTGGCATAACAATATGTTTTTAGCTGCTAGCGTCAGGAGCAGATGAGCACCCACTCAGGCACACACACTTAAACATCCTTGTTGCATTTTAAAAGCATCAGATTTGACAACATCGAACAACTCAACCTTGCACGTGAGGCCTCATAAAAATGCCTCCATGACTGAATACCCTTTCAATGGGTGCACTGGAAGCAGGGATGGAGAATACCTGTGTGGCAACCTGATGGAGGACAGGGAACTGGGATTTATTTTGTTGCCAAAACTTGAAGCATGGGTCTGAGGCCTGGTTGTCGATCAAGTCGAGGTATGCAGTCAGCTGAGCCTGGACAGACCGCCTGTGGGTGGAGGAGGGAGTCTTGCTGTAGTGGGAGAACATTCTCAGCTTCCTCTGAGGAGCTTCAGGAGCAGGAGGAGACACTGGAACATCACCTTGTTCTGGTCCTTGCTTCTCACCCTCTGCCTTGATACAATCTGAAATGAGAGGGTATACTTTTGTGAATAAATCTGCTACTGATCTTATTATTTTGTTTGTGATACCATT
Source organism: Harpagifer antarcticus (assembly GCA_902827135.1). Lineage (NCBI taxonomy): Eukaryota > Metazoa > Chordata > Actinopteri > Perciformes > Harpagiferidae > Harpagifer > Harpagifer antarcticus. The sequence continues at coordinate 2,969,929 of CADEHL010000709.1, forward strand.
TATAGATTATGTTAATTTGTTTTACTTGAAAAGGCTAATGTGTAAAAATGGCCTTATAATTCTTTCCATAAGGATTGAGTATTCTTATTTTGGCTACACACACCCCAATATCTACAAACAGATAAACCACTTCTAGACATTCATGTACACATATAACCATAATTAATAATGGCTAGTATAAGTTAGAGCCTGCATACATATATAACAAGTGAACATGTCTCACCAATGATCTGAGTCATTAGCTGATCTTTGTCATCACTGTCCAGCTGCACATCATGTTTTAGCCGCTGGAAACCAAACAATGGGTCCAACACAGATGCTATGAAGTAAGCAGTCGTGAAAGGAAATTTGGTGGGACCTCTTCCTTCAGCTGGCTCGCATCCTGGCATCTTCACTGCTTGGAAGATCTCTGTGAACCTTGTTTTCAAGGAGCTTGTTGTGCCTAGGGGAAGAAAGAATACACACTTCAGCAAAAAATCTTTCTTATTGCTAAATAAATTGTATGGTTAAAATTAGGGCTACCCCAACTACTAATCCTCAACCATTGCAAACTAGTTGTGGCATGTTTATGATAATAATTTAAATACATTTTTGGACCATCCAAATATGGTTTGAGTTCAAGGATTGAGAAACAATGTTAAAAGTAACATTGTTATCAGTGTGCTATATAACAGTGACATAAAAACCATAATCCTGAGCCTTAAAAAATGGAATGTTCAAGCACAAACCAAGCAAGCCACTAATGGTAAAAATGGATATTTAATCGTTTATTTAGCAGGGACAATGCACATCAATGAACACTTAAAACAATAACATGTGTCGAGTGTAAATATGTAATATGATTCTAAATGTGTTGCAATGAACGAATATTTTGTTAATTTATTTCAACACAGTCGGCAAAACATCACAACACAAAGCGAATATAATAAATATAATATCACAATGTCCAACAACCAATAAGTGAACGTTTAAATTATATCAATAAAGATTAAGCCCCAGAAAGCACATTGCTACTTGACGACATTCTGCATGTTAAGTAGCCATGTGCTTTCATGTTATCGGCTGAATCTTTACTTATTGTATTGATCACATTACTCTGATGATAGTGTTCAATACAGCCTACCTATATATATATATGAACTCCATCCTTAGAGTAATGTGTTATGGAGCCTCTGTGACGGAGATCATTTTCAGTCTCTAATTTTCACGTTCATTGTAGGCTAGGGCTAGGCTACTCATCATCTGCAGTATCACCAAGGACATGTATAGCTTTTTAACAGTATCTATCTAGACAATAAAACTGCACTTGGTCCCTAGGATCTGATATCAACCCCTACCTCCATCTAACCCAGGGGTCGGCAACCCCTGGCACGCGTGCCAGCCTTGGCACGCGGCACCGTAACCAGTGGCACGCGAGGAATAAGTGGAATAATTGTGCAAACATATTTAAATTGTATTTCGGATCCTGAACGAGGCCGCCGCCAGAGCGCGTCTCCCCGTTCCCCGCAGCAGGAAGCCATGCACGCAGCCCCGCTCTCTTTATCTCCAGGTGACTTTCTGCCGCTTTCCTCCGTGGTGCTGATCGTTTCACCACGGAGGAAAGCACTTCACTAACTGCAGTAGCCATAAGGAGCTGTACAAATGCCGCAGTTTTTGCGTGGCTGTGTATTTAGTTGAAAGCCCAGTGGCGATCTGCTCATCTCTCATTGAAATAATATGCTACAAAGGGGCGGACTGGCCATCTGTGTGTTGAACTTTCCTGTCGGCTCCCAGACCGTAGTGGAGGAGGGCAGAAGCAACAAGCTTCAGGTTCAATAACCCACTTTAGCTTAAATGACTGGAGAGAGGCGAGCTCTTCTTGGGAGGCCGTTGCATTTATTTAGCTGTTCTTCTGTTTCACAAATACAGACCTCTGTTTCTCTGCTGCCTCGTTTCACTTCCAGAAACATACACACGCTCCCTCAGTGTCGCTCTACCATCCACACACACACACACACACACACACAAGCCACACCCCTCTCTCTCTCTTAAAGGGACAGCGATCTCATCTCACTCTGCGTGACCCTAATATCATAACATGTGTGTTCTGGAGAATCACAGAACGGACGATCGTCCTTATTATTATGCCGTTAAACCAATTATTTAAATGTGTTTGTTAAATTCGACATCATGTAAGTTGCGCTGACAGGTCCACACACTGCTTCCCCCCACTTCCCTTGCCCCCCCCGTTGATAATTCTCGATCGTTGGCACGCCGATAACATTTTTTTTTTAAAATGGCACTTCATATCAAAAAGGTTGCCGACCCCTGATCTAACCCGACATCTTAAAACCTTTGTGGAGTCAATTTAGTGGCTAACGTTAACGTGGGTTAGCAAGCTAACAATAGCATTTCTACTTACTTTTCTGGGTGCCGCCGTGAAAGGTGTCGATTGAAATTCGACGTTGTCCCAGTCTTCTCTTCTATCTTCTGTCCACATAATGTGCATTTTGCGCTGCTCTTTCCCAATATGGAAACGAAATCTTTAAAAGCATACAGCACGATGCGGGATGTGTCTCTGGACATCTTTAGACTGGTATAGCAGCGGGGGCGCGCCCAGTACGTGAACTCGCCTCGCAGGTGCACACGCCAGGACACAGAGGACATCAGACTCCAGAGAAAACTTGCTCGAGTCCGAGTCCAAGTCATCGTGCGTGAGAATTCACGAGTCCGAGTCATCCCAAGGAGTGCCCGAGCCGAGTCCGAGTCCAAGTCATCGTGCGTGAGAATTCACGAGTCCGAGTCCGAGTCGCGTCAATCAGTGTGCGAGTCCGAGTCAAGTCACGAGTCCCGAAAATCAGCACTCGAGTCCGACTCGAGTCCGAGTCCAGGACTCGAGTACTCCATCTCTGTCCTATGCATTACCATTCTTTCTTGATGTTTCTGAAAATGAAAACACAGTAAATGGGATTCTTTTTCAGAAAAGGGGGGGTTGTTAGACAATAGGTCAGTGTTACACTGGAAAGAGTGGAAACTATTAATTTGATATTTACATTTTTATAGTCTAAAATCTATTGTAGTATTTTTTTAGGTATCATAAAACAGCACTGTTTTAGCTTTTTAGGTCAAGTTAATTGAAGATTTGAGAATGTTAATTAGGCGTCCCTAAAAATGGTGGGATGTACTACACAAATTATCTGTTAAATTCTGATTTTAGATTAATCAGATGACATGTCTTATTTTTATACAGTCCTTTAATGACAGAGGTTAAAAACCTGGACAATTATTTTTATTTTTATGCATATACTGCCATCAGGCATATATTTAAATCCAGAGACAGATGCAGTCTCTGTTTGAACAAATATCACAATGAAAAATAGTGGTAGCAAATCATCTTTATGTCAAATCATGTCGGGAAGAGATGAGGAGTTTTGTTTTTAAACAAAATTTTGAACTGAGCCATGTTGGTTTTCAAAAAGCTGACTTTTCAAAATGAAACAGATCACTTTTGAGTCTACAGTAGCAATTTGCATGGAGATTTATTTGTGAACACTACAGTAGCAGGATGTATTTACCTGTCCTAGGAAATGGACAGATTATAAGTAAAAGACTGGTTAGAAATGGAAATAAGAAAAGGTTGTTGAAGGCTGAAGAGAAAAGAAAACAGATGGATAAAAGAAGACTGAAATAGATGGACAGGGCAAGATATTAAATGTGTTGAAGTGATATCTTGCTTAGAAGGATAAAAGGTGGTTAAAATACCACGAGTGAAGTTGGAAAAAGTATGTAGGAGAGAGAGAGAGAGAGACAAGACAATTAAGATGTTTGAAAAGATTAGAAAGAGTAAAAGTTATATAAAGTTAACTACTATTCTGGACCATGTCATATTGTTTTATGAGTAAAAAACATGAAATAAAATATATTACTAGATATAAGAAAACATGTGAAGAGACAGGCATGAAATGGTTAGACGCATTGCCACTAGCTCTTATGTCAGTCAGGAGCTCAATTAACAAAGGGACAGGTTTCTCTCCATTTGAGCTCACCAGTTCCCAGGAGCCCTGAGCGTAGGCTTGAGGGATTTGTATCAGATTTCTCCACACAGGTTGCAGAGGCAAAAGGGGGACATCAGACCCAAGTGGCTGGGACCCAGGTTCTCTGGAACCCATCGGGTGATGCAGAGGATGTCGAGGAACGGCACTGAGGGAACGAGGCAGAGCGGGGTGGATCAACGCTTCCAGATGGCGTCTGTCTCCTCCACCGGAGGCTGGCGTGATGAAGCTGTGACCATTCCAACGACAGGTGGCGAGGGCTCTCGCCCCTCGGGGGGAGAAATGAAGCAAGGGTGGCGACTCCACGGTGTGGAAAGCGTATCCAAGGACGCAGTATCAGGAGTTCCGGGTCTCGCCACGGATGGAAGTACCTGACACTACGCAGACAGTGAAACCAGGAGAGTGAGTGTTCACCAGAGCGATAAAGAGGAAGAGCAGGCACTCGCCAAAGTGGGAGGGTCCCTACCAAGCACTCCTGTCTACATCGACTGCAGTTAGAGTGGCGGAGAGACCATCCTGGATACATCTGACTGAAGCTGTTTAAACCTAAAAGACAGAAACTCGCCTCTACTGTGGTGAAGTCTGGCTACAAAGGGAGGTGATTCCAATAAGGGCACTTGTCTCAAACCAGTGAAGAAACCAACAGAACCCAGTAGAATTTAAAGAGTGGACGTGAGCAGGGAAACAGTAACGGGTCTGAGTGATAGTACAATCATTTGTATTTTTCCAAGTTCTATGTTATTCCGTAGTATAAACAGGAGGGATATGTTGGAGAAATACTGTTTTCTCCACTCTTTGGGAAGTTTTAATGCACTGATATCATGTGTGGCTCTGAACTGTGTATGACCTTGCAGCTGCCTCTTCTTATGATAGGAGGCAGGGCATTTCAGGTTGTTGATATTTATGAGAAGACAGACTTGCTGTCTCCTAAATATCTCATTTTGACTAAAGCGTAATGAAGTATACGTGAAGTAATGTTAAAGCTTGAAGACACTGCAATTTTGCAGATTACAGATTAATTGAATCACCACGGTGAAGGTTATACCTTATTACGATACTCAATCATTCTGATTGAAGGGTTTTAACTTTGTTGTTACTAAGTGATGTAATTGCTGTATGGAGTTATTTACATATTTTGGTATTTCTAACACGGTCGTATGAAGTTGATATGTGGAGCCATTTCTGAACGTTTAAATAGTCTGAATCCCAGAATGAATGTGAATGTCTTGAAAATAGTTGATTTATTAAATTTAAATCAAAAGGGGGATTTGCAGGAGAATATTTGAATGTATTAATTATTTGGGTAAAACTGTGAGCTGGGCTTTGGAGGCCTACAGCAGGTGACTTTTGAGAGAAGCTTGTGAGCAGGCAGCCCCAGGGCACAGTGAGGAAAGAGCAGGAGACAGTGGGTCACACACAATTAGAGAGACAATGGTCCTTCTGATTCTGGGTGAGCTGACTGGGAGTGCAAGGGAAGTTCAGAAATGGCCTTAGGGTATGGGAACAGTTAAGCTTAGTTGGTTAGCTGGTCCTGAGGATGTCATGAGATGATGACTGGTAAACCTCAACAAATATGGCTTTCTTAGAGAAAGACATGTGACATTGGTGTGGTGAGCTGGAGGAAACAGATGTGTGTGTTAAAGATGTTTTAGGGGAATGTGTGTGCGTTCTGTTAAGGAGTCCTCTGTCTGTGAAATCATATGACTCCAAAGCCTGACGGGGGGACTGCCTAAGGGGACACACACACACACACACTCACACTGTAAGGACATGGAATCAACAAACTGCTGACTCATTGCCTAGGCAACCGGCCAAGGACTCCTCCCAGCTTATGTGTATAAATACTGTAAAGTTTGTATGCTCAGAGCTCTCTTCCGGACTGGCTGTCGTGGTACGTATGGCACCCGGTGGTAGGAATTGAGCCCGGAGTACTGTTGCAGTGTGCTCTGTATTGAATGTATATTGTATTGATTATGTTGCATTGTGATATTACCATTAAAGTAGATTATTGTTTACTTGTTAGCATCTGGATTCCTTCCATATAAACAGCTCTGTAGGAACGCGGAGAGATTTGAAACGCGGAGCGTCAATCCCTTTCAATATCTAACAGTATGCCACACGGTTCAATTTGGCTGCTGTCTGAACCTAACATAGACATTTCACGGATCAGAGGACAACGCAGGCCGGAATCACCACTCTGATCCTATGTCCAAGGAAGCCCCAGCACCAGCTCACAAAGCTCCTGTTTTTTATGGGTTCAAATAACCGTTGATTTTGACAATAAAGTTCCGAGTTGATATCAAGTGTGTCGTGATTATTCATGTTGGGATGGGTAAAGAATATTCTGATTTCAAAATCATAAGGTTGTGTGTGGACTTTTTTTGTCGTACACATGGGTGTGTTATGCCATTGCTGTGTAGTATATAATAGTACATGTACAATGACAGAATGAAAGATTGCATAAAGCCATATACACCAGTATTTATTTCCATGAACAATATTAGCATTCGTTTTACAATTTCAGTCAAAACAAACAAACCACTCAGTGCTCTATTTGCCTCAACTGTCCACCATGTTCAGCTCTGTAAATATTCAATGCATTTTGCAGGGAGAACACATTTAGGCTCACAGGCTCCAATCCAGGATGGTCCACCATACAGGTTACAGAGTCCTCATGTTCCTGCATCCGTCTTTACACCTAGTGTGATAAACATATATTGAATGACATGTGAAAAATGTATTCTCTAAACAGACAACTTAGTGAAGCTAATGTTACGTGTGGTATCTCCATGCAGCACATGCTCCGGTTCAGAAGGCATCGTGGCGCAAGTTGCACATGTACCCCTTTAGAAAGAAGTCAATAACTGAGCTTTTAAAACACATGAAACACACATTGCTGACAACTGAGGTGTTGGAGTTATACTTTTTATCACCCTAAGTTATTGAACTTTCCAACGGTTGTTGCACGATGTTGGAAGAAAAGGACTGTAAACTATTAAACGCAATGAGGCCATTGTATATATGCTGAAAATATGAATGTCTCCCTTTATAAATATATATATGTATCGCTGTGTTTGCGTTACAAACTCTAAGTTACAAACTGTACACATTGCATTCTTGCTAATTAGCCAAAATATGAACGGAATAAGTAGCAAGCATCGTAACAGAGTAAAAATAAATAGGGACAACAGCTTGTCAACTAACCATTCAGAAACGTCCTGCTGCAACCGAGATGTTTGCACCTCCACCAAAACCTCCGCTGCTTCAGTTTCTGGATCAAATTGATAATATGCTTGAACACATGCATTGCTCTGAGATTACATGTGTATTCCACACTCGTAATCACAGCAAGCATGGTAACGTGACTCTCGCCGGCTCTTCTGCTGGGGCCGTGGTCAGCTGCTGCTCAGAATTTTCATAGGCAGGTTTGGAATAAAGCGAAAATGAGCGAAACGAGGCATGGCTAAAAAATGATCTGTTTGGTATTTTGAAAAATAAAATGTATAAATATACCTTATATAGGTATGGTCATACACTATATCATTTAAATATAGCATGATAGGTCACCTTTAAATATCATTTTGATAATAAAATATATTTCAATGTTTATGAACTTCATACTGTTCATTCATATTCTGATTGTCTTTGTAGCTCACTGTTGAAATAAAAAAAAAATTACAATTACAAAATAATTATATCACACTTTTATAACACACTTTTCTGCAATAATATGTTTTATGTTTCCTGTCATTTTTGTTAGGAAAGGACATGCCTGAAAGACACGACTCACCATTTTCTCCTTCTCCGAGGGTCCAGAAGAACATCCAAGAGGAAAATTAAAAGCTGATGTTATGAGATTTTAAGATCAGTACAGGACATTCACTAAGAAACTACTTTTATTGTGAAAACAAAGATCTGCACAATAATATTTGTAGTCTATCAGGGCCATCATTTGTTTGTGGCGCTGCACCTCAGAGAAGGTGTGGTTATTGTAAGGCTTATAAAGTGTGGCGAAAAACATAGTCAGCTGATCAAATGCACTTATTTCCACACTCCATCAGCTGATTATTTCTATTCGCCTGACTTTATGAGCTTCACATCACCTGTGCCTTGTACCGCAGAGTTTGCAACGTCACAAATAAATGGGGCCAATCTTCAGTCAGATATTAATGTGTAATCTAACACTTTCAGTAAGAATAATGGACAAAAGGAGTGCAAATACAATTTATTGAAATGTGAATCAAAAATGTTTTAAATAAAAAGCACATATGGACAGAAGGTGTAAACCTATTAAATGTATAAGTAAACACATGTAGTCAAATAAAGTGGCAGACTAGGCCTGTGCAGGTGGTATCAGCTATGCCCAGCATGGGCTCCTCCATCAGGCCTGGTCCTCCTCGCAGAGGAAAGACCCTCAGTCCTCTCCAAACCAACAGACAGGACGTCCATCACACGGAGGTTTCTCCCTGAAGTCTCTGCAGCTCTCTGGACACCACGCTGTCTCAATCCGTCCACACTGAATATGAGAGGGGAAAAATGAAAATAATAAATGCTAGACAATAAGAAATATAAAGTTAACCGTTGAGTTGCTCAGTTTTTTTAGATTGTCAATACTATTACTGTATAACTAATATGTCAGGTTAAGAGGTACCTTCAAATAAAGATTGGTCTTTAAATACATTTAGTTGATTTTGTCTTTTGAATTGTTTGTCTAAAGTCAAGGATCTGTAGTTTTAATGATACAGTCTGGTTTTAATGCTGTTTGGAAGAGGCCTCACAGGTAAGAGCACTAACTAGCTACCATCACATGTACCTTAGCTTGACTTAAATGTATTAAACGTATAATTAAGTACGGGGCACCCCTGGTGACATTGGTGAGAAAAATATTAATTTATTTAAAATAATATTTCCAAAGAAATAAATCCTTCGAATCTGCCTGTTCAGTTTCTGTTGGAATGTGAAGGGTTAAATGGCATCTCTGCAAGTTACTGTGAAGACCGGAGGGCTTGTTGGTCCCTCTGTAGATTCACAGAGGGCCAGCTATAGTAACTCAACGAGAGAGTAATGTCAAATGACAGTACAATTGACCAATCACATCTTCCCTCTAAATGGGCGGGCTTTATTTTTCGCGGACTTTATGATGAATTCCGCCCGCTGTTGAAGTCTATGCAAGTGGTGCAGTGACGCGTCCTAAAACCCGGAAGTAAGCTTCGCTCGGATTCCCTCGACAGAAAGCAATGGGATTTCTCCATAGGATTTTGGAAAATAGCTGGAAATAAGGTCTGTGGAAAACGAACCTGTTAGATAAATGCACGTTTTGCTCAGCCTTATAATATCCACATGTCTACCCTACTTTTATTATTTTCGAATCATAAATCTAATCGATAGATTTATGATTGATAGATTTATGATCGATAGATTTATAATTTGCATAAGTTCGTTCATGATGGCTCACTTCAGTGATAGTGATGACATCAATCCGAAATTATTAACCGAGTCATTTTCAAGATTGAGTTACAATGATAAACTGGAGTGGCAAAGGATCAACTGAATGATCCGCAAGTGCTTCATCCAAAAGGACAGGAGGATAGACTTTGTGTTTAAGTGATTTGATCATCAAAGGTAGGCTTAAGTCATTTTCAATGCGGGCCGCCGTGCCGACTTAATTCATTTGTAATTGTTACTTGGCTGTGGGTGCCCTGTCATGATAGGTGTTTATATAAATGCTGTTGTTTTGTGTGGTAGAGGGTCGCTGTCATTGATGCGTTTTGCACCCCGGGCCGCTGTTTAGATATTCCGCTGAAGTATACGCTGTGACGTAATATCTCTTCTTTTGTTTCGAGGGAGGTCAGAAGGCCTAGGTATAAAAGTCACGGCTCGCCACTGCGAATTAGTAATGCGTTGCCACACAATAATTATTGAGGCTAAGGTAAGAAGCTACTGCTACTGACCATGCTACAGATGTTAGTGCAAAATCTACAGCTCCTCTATCACAACCATCAGCAACAAGTGGACATGGAGAACTACATGAACTACATGTAGCTAAATCAACCGAGGAGAATAAACAGAAAGGCAACCAGGCAACCATGGCAACCATGCTCGGGGGGGTCTTCTTCGCTGCTTTTGGTGTATTTTGTGGCGGAAGTACAGCGCCACTTACAGGCCCGGCATATGTGCGACAGCGTCTCCAGCGGGTCGATCGGTCTCAAAGTGTTTCTTGAGCCGATACCATGTGGACAGAAGACTTTTATGATATCGAATTCGGTTCGCTCTCCATTTCGTCTCCGTGTAAACGGAGCCTCAATGGTCACGAGTCGGAGCAAAGACAAGTCTGTTTCTGATGCATAGGTATAAAGGTGTCAATGATATGGATACTGTAATTGTACATAGATGTCACTGTATATAACAAATTACTAAGCTTTGGTTTTGGAGCTAAGCTTGAAGACCCTCAAGGCAATATGTAAACATTTTGTAAGTTTTAAACATAGCACCTGGTACTGGTACCTGTATTGATATTAGTTACATGATTGACAACTTCACCCAAAGTATTTACAATATGTTGGAGCAGACTATGTTAATATTATACTACAACTTCTAGATTTTTTAATGCATTTGAGAGATAATGCATTTTGAAACTATGGCAAGTTATAATATAATGGACTACTGTTTCCTTGCCATAGAATAAAGTATGTTTTAAACTAGCATATTGAAAATCAATAGCAATTAACTGAGGAACTTGCCCTTAAAACATCTGAACCAATGCATCCAAGATGCAACAAAAGGCCATCTTTGGGTTCATAAAGGGAAATTAAGTGGGCTGATACTTACACTTGGTGTTCTTATTATTCATTTATTCTGTATAATAATTCTCATTAAAAATCATTCATGTTATGTCTATTTTTCATTTTGTTTAACATTCAACTGCTACATGTCTACTGCATGCTTTAAACATTTCTTTAATCATTTTTATTCAGCTCTAGGAAAGGCTAATGTAAGCCTAATAATAATCTTTTCACCTTTGTGCTTAAAATAGCAGCTACATTGTATACTTGGCATCGATTGATCTTTAAATCATAGTGATTGTAAAAGTGCATAGGTCAGTGTGAGTAAATGCATAATGTGTAATAATCTGATCATTTAAATGTATAATTTTCAGATTCACAGATTTATTTTTATTATCGAGCAAACACATTTTCTTTAAAAAATAACCCTTTCCCAGAGCCAAGGAGGCCATGTACTTGTGTCTTGATTTGTAACTGCCTAAAAAGATAATATATCCACTTTACAATAAAAAAAGACGAAATATTATCTTTTTAAAAGCAATCAGTAAATATTTGGCATGTTTGATAACATCAATTAACTATTTTTGATGGAATATAAGGGAATGGCAAACATTTTTTATGATTTGTATGACTTTGGTATGGTGTGGCAGATGTGATTTAACATGAAGTTTCTATACAATATTTTATATTATGTAAACAATGTAAATGATAAAACCTTTTTTTATATTTAGTTTTAGACATGTTCAAATGTACCAAAGAGTCCATAGAAGCTGATAAAGACTGCTTTTGTGTTGTTACCATTATTTTCATTATTAAAATGTTATTTCACTTGACTGTTTCCATTTCATAATCACCACTTAACTCCATCAAATAGTGAGCCTCTTATCTCTTTATCCTTTGTCGATCCAAATAATCTGGTGTCACACAAAATAAAAAGTTATCGTAAAAATAAACCAAACACAGGATGAACTTATTTTTACAAGTTGTTATTGTTGGTGTTATAAGATTTGGCCAGTAGAGGGAGCTGTTATCACACATCAGGCGCTTCTCAGATCAAGGACAGAAAACTTCAAGAGGGGAAAGACAACACTTGATTCATCAGCAGCCTTTGATATAGACCTACCTCTAATAGTGCTAAAGGTTGTAGCACTGTTTGCAGCATTAAAGCCATTCAGTCAAGTAGTCAGGAAGTGGGAAAATCATCAGTCTTTTGTGATTATGTATACATATTTTGAGTAGGCTTTCAGTGCCAGACTCTGTAATTATGGCTTCTACCTTTGGTCCTACAATTCAGATGAAACGTTAATGGTGAATTTGTAGGTGACAAAGTATTTATGATAACTTATTTATGAATAAATAATAAATACATTCCTTATGTAAAGACTATACAAACCTTATGCAAAGTATTTTGTAAGTCATTGTGAGCTTTAAGTTGTTGTTTAATATGATCTAAAAGTAAATATAAGTGTTGGCCAATACTCTGCTGCTAATGAGGGTAGTATACTGTGAATTGTAGATATGTTTAAATAAAGTCCAAACTAGTGAGTTCAGATATTAAACAGCTCCAATAATGTCTGCAAAAAGTCCATTTACTAAGTTATAGTTTATCAATTGGATTGATAAAAGCTGAAATTCATCGATGGGGTCAACTTCAAATGAAAGTTAAACATTAGGAATGAAGGAAAATTCAAAAGTATGTTTTATGGTATGGTGCTATTTATATAATTTATAATAATAGTAGTAGTAGTAGTAGTAGTAGTAGTAGTAGTAGTAGTAGTAGTAGTAGTAGTAGTAGTAGTAGGTAGTAGTTGAAAGTGTTGGCAACACTTACTTTGGAAGCGATGTGTGCTTATTCAAAATGTTGCATATATGAGGAAGCACTTGTGAGTAAAGACCAACTGCAGTGTCACGATGTCTTTCAAAATATTAAAGGAAATTAGCTTGATATTATAAACAGGATGAAACTAGAGTGGTTGAACTTCCCTTATATAATATTTATCAAAACAACATGACAGAGGAAGAAACAATCTGATTTCAGTTCTCTTTTGGCTTGCACGGACAGACGTACAGAGGCAGCACAGTACATGTCTCCAGCTTCTAGTTGAAATTGTAAAGCAGGAAGTAAACTGCTACTTTATAAAACTGTTGGGAAACTAAATTATTAAAAGATGATGCTCCGACTTTCTTGCACAGGTTAAAGGGCATTAGAATATCCAACCTACGTGTTGTTGATTTGACTGACAAATGTATACAGTATGTGCCACTAAAAACAGTAACATGTAGCATTCTTCACTTATTTTGCACTGTATAAATCATATCAATAAAGCCAATGTGTTGTTTTAGAAAATGAGGAGAAAATGTAATTACAGTGCTTAAATAGTTTAAATGTGACCGTTGAATATTGAATACACTTTAGGAGATTTCTTCTTCTTTTTTGGATGATGGATGGATTGTGCCAGTGTCTCCGCCCTCAAGTTAGTCAATAGTGTCCCTACCCACAGGTTAGCTAATATTATTCTGCCAACCTTATTACTTGTGCTACAGATTAATCCTCAACCAAATGGAGAACTTCAAGGAAGGTATGTGTACGATTTTTTAAAACTAGATTAATCTGAAGAGGTTGTTGAAAGGGAACATGAACATTGATTTTGGGTTGACGAAGGATTTTGGGTTATTGAAAATGCTTCAATATAAATAATAAAGCTAATAATTTAAATATATACTGAAACTAAATCACTTTATTTCAGATGGCTTACTTGTTTGTAGGCCAAACTGAAAACAGTTTGTACATTTTTAAGCTTTTGGTCAACAAAACATGTTCCTATACGCATATGGCAATTTAGATTTGTATCTCTTTTTTTTGTGAAACACCTTTGTTACAGTTTAGTGTAATAATGTACAAGAAAAAAGAAGAGAGAAAACTTACAGTTAACAAGTTTCAGTGTCAGTGAAAATAGTCAAGCAAAGAACAGTACCTATTTTAAAGGTCTGGAGAGTAGACGCTTTGTTTGGAGTTTAGATGACATTCCAGATTATTCCATGAGAGTGCAGCACTGACAGCAAAGGCATTTTTTAGATTAACCTCAGGGGAGAACAAGCATGTTCATGTCTGAAATCCCCATAGCCTACACCACAGAGAGAGGCAGTTGATATTTAAGCTTGAGTTAAAGTTTATCAGCAATCATGTCTATACATAATTTAATGTTAATTTATCATCAAGTCAAATGACAAGATTTTATTCTGAAGTTTTCTGTGCAATTCTGTGATTTGGCTAATCTCGTATTTTATTTAAAATTTTTCTTTGAATCTCCAGACTTGCAGGGATTTTGCTTTAGAGGTGGAAGTTTTATCCAATTGATTTTTGATGTACTAAAATTGTATTATTATTATTAAAAGAGTAGCATAATGCATCTTGCAATACATTAATTATAGACAGGATAAGCAACACAGTATTAAACAGTATTGTTTATGTAAAGATGGATTATATACATATATATATATGGATTCTTTGCTTTTACTGTGATCGATTATGTTACACTTCAAGACTTGCTTGAGACCTTTCTTCATGTTGTTTTCTCATATCGCTATTGCAGGTTTCAATGCAACAATGGAGATGACTGCTACCCCTTCTTATAACATCAACACAACCGACGTGTCTGAAAATAATCTCTCTGTGTTTACTGACAAGTATGCTGATCTGAGAGAGTCTCTCAACACCATGTCCATGGTAATTTACTGCCTGACCTTTGTTCTCGGTGTGCTCGGGAATGGAGTGGTTATCTGGGTGACCGGATTCAAGATGAAGAAAACAGTTACCACAGTTTGGTTCCTCAACCTCGCCATAGCCGACTTCATCTTCACAGCATGTTTACCGCTGGGTGTTGTTTACATCGCTCAGAATTTCCACTGGCCCTTCGGCAAGTTCATGTGCAAGCTGAACAGAACTATAAGCTTTCTGAACATCTTTGCCAGTGTCTACATCCTGATGGTGATCAGTGTGGACAGATGTGTGTCTGTGGTGTGGCCCGTCTGGGCCCAGAACCACCGAAGTGTACGCAAGGCATCCTGTGTGAGTCTGGGTGTTTGGGTACTGGCTCTGAATCTCAGCGCTCCATACTTCGTGTTTAGGGACACTGCGCCATCATATTTCTATCAAGACATCATCAATTGCTTCGACAACTATGCTCTTTCTGATGACTATGTAACAGAATCTGTGAATCAGCTGCGTCTGTTACGTCATCAGGCCATGACCATCACCCAGCTCCTCCTGGGATTCGTTGTCCCCTTCACTGTCATTGTCTCCTGCTATGCTGTGATAATCCATCGTCTCAGAAGAAACCGCACCCTGGCCAGCCAATCAAGTCGTCCCTTTAAGATCATCGCTGCAGCTATCACCACTTTTTTCCTGTGCTGGGCTCCTTATCACATCATGGCTTTAATTGAGCTGGTGAATTCCTCTCAACGCAGTGAAACATTAGGCTATGTCATCACCATTGGGGTACCTATAGCAACCAACCTGGCCTTTCTCAACAGTTGCCTAAACCCACTGCTGTATGTGTTCATGGGCCAAGATTTCAAGAATAAGGTCTGTAAATCCATCCTGGCTGTACTGGAGACTGCCTTCCAGGAGGAAGTCTCAGGGTCCCACAGTGACACACAGTCAGGGGACACCAGACGATCAGCTCTTAGTACTGAAGTATAGGGTTGTCAATGACATGAAGGAACAAATACTGAAACTGTATGAAGCAAATTATCTTGACACAAATGTAAATGTCTATTGAAAATCCCTTTTTCTTTGCTTTTGTTGTCTTCATATCAGGACCCTCAAGACAAGCTGTAAACTTTGTGCCAAATAAAAGCATTTAGGCCTGATATAGACTTGTGAGTTTTATATGAACTTTAAATACAATTAAATAGTAAATTGTGATGCCTTTGTGTGCTAAAAATGTGTTTGCAAATGGCCACAAGAGATCTGCAGTTCTGTGGTTGGTTGGTTGGTTGGTTGTTGAATCATAGCAGTGCCTTAAGTCTGTACCATAATAGAGATAAAAGGATTGTAAAATGTCATTTCCAGAGCAAAATAACCCAGCAGTTGTTTCAAAATAGATATTGCTAGTGAATTAAGTTTTCCGCACTCTTTCGGGTATATCTCCACAATGGAGCGAGCTTAAGTTTCGATTGCATAATATAGCCCAGCGCAACACCTACGTCAAACATGTTGCCACTTGTTTGTACCATTTTCAGGCGATTTGTAATCTGTTCTAGAAAGACGATGTGTTTTTTGGGATTTCAAGAAGCATATGAAACAAAACAATGGATGTATTTTATGAACATTTACAGTATCCATGCTGAAAGTAGATTTAGATGTTTTAGGAGTGAGATAGAGATTACTATCTAATATATGCATCCTATGAAACATTGCATGAAGTCTGTTGATGATCAGAGGCTGTTGTTGGGGCTGCATAAACGTTTTTTTATTTTTGTTTTGTCGGCAGACCATGCAGGCCTCAGAGAGTTAAACTTGGGCCTGCAACCATCGGTTTACTGTATTTAGTTTTGAAAATCCACAGCGGAGGTTTGTGTCTTACTCAGGGGCGCCGCCAGGGATTTTGGGCCCCATGAAAATATATCACATTGGGCCCGATTGGGCCCCACCACCAGGCCCAGGCCACGCCAACCAAGCACAATGCTGTAACCACACCTCCAGAACCAAACCGACTAATTTATGCTTTAAATAACTCTACCTGTACAGGCTTGCATCTATCTTGTAGTCCAATACTAACTGCACAATATTTACTGACACTGAGCAGTGAAAATATAACACGTGCAGACGTGCAACATTCTGCTGCAGTAGAATTCACTATTTGATATAACACTACCATTCCTGACAATAGACCTCAATAGTCATCTTTTATGGTGTACATGCCTTTTTAATAACATTTTTGAATGGAACATTCAAAAATCAAAATAAATATAACTTAAATATATACATGACCTCTTAAATTAAAATAAAGTGAACATTAACACCAATATTATCATTTATAAAATGCTATAACAAAAAAAATAACATAAGCAGCAGATTTTTTAATTAAATATACATACCAACTACAAAATAAGCGGGTATTAAAGTGTAAACGGACAACAAAACAGAAATGGAAATGAAAAGTATTTTTCTCATCATGCATCTTCTGTGTAGTGATCCAATATCGTTACCATAGCCTTGCCCTTTAACAGTTATTACGAGCCCTGGCTCAGCCTTCTCACCAAGAGCCCAGCGCCTAGCCTTTACGGCCCGTCCACACAGCGGCGTGCGTTGAAGCTTGCCGGCGGGCGTGTCTGACACTCGACCAACAACCAATCACATGAATCTCCCGCCCCAGACACACAAGCATGAGGTTTGATTGGCTAGAGCTTGTACTGGCATATGATTCGATTGGCTGACGCCTCCATCGAGGCGTCAAAAGTTGAACATTGCTCAACTTTTGAAGCGAGCAACGCCAGCAACGCTCCACGTCGCTTCCCAAAATGCAGTTCGGCTAAAAGTGACGTCACCCCATTGATTGGGGTGACGATTGATTTCAGTTGCCACTTATCTGGAGATACCGAAGACCAGAAACAGTTTTGAAAACTTTTGTCTTCTCAATAAAACATCTTTGATTATGTCTTCTGGCCAATCAGAATGAAGATAACGGCGTGGCGTTGTTGCAGGAAGTCCCGCTTTCAGATCAAAGTAACAAAAAACAAAAATAGCATACAGTTTTTTAAATATGTCGTGTAGTAATAGATTTATTTATTTTTCTTCTCAAGAGAGTACCAGAATGTGTATTTTATGTTAGTATTTCAAAAAATCTCCTGGGGGAGAATACCCCCAGACCCCCCTGCAGGGGTTGGGTTTTCAGCATGTCAACTCTTTCACCTGTGGGGAAATTGCAGGATTAGACAAATGTGCCTTTTTATTTCATACAGTTCAATTTGGATTGAGACAGGGAAATAATCTAAACCTCACGCGTGGCGTTTCACTGCCAAGGGGGGCGATATAGCGTGCATGTAATTACATTGCAAATACTGACTTGAGCCCCACCACTGTATGGGTTAGCCCTACCATAGATTACCCAATAAAAATACTCTGGCGCCGCCACTGTGGAAGGCTGACAGGCAGGTAGGCCATCCAGTTATTTTAGCCGAGCCAGTTTAGATGATTGGTCGTGCTTTTTACAGTACTACGGCTTCCACAGATGAAATTTTTTTATGGATTTTTTGTCAAAGCACTTAAGATATTCATTGCTATCGGGATGCTAAGAGCATTCCATGGAATATAACAACAAGTGTATCTCGAGCCGGTTTCTCAAACTTTCCCCACCTTTAATGTCAGCAAAACATTAAAATGATTATTTACAATGGACTACGCTTAGCTAACAGACTAATTACCACCACTCATGGACCACACTCACCTTTTCTTTTGAAAAACTGGGTGACATACTGTCGCCCTTTAGTCCCTCTCTCTTGTCTTTCTCTCCTTTCTTTTCTCTTTTGAAAGCCTGACTTTGTTAGTCGTTGAGACATGCTACACACGTAAGTACTAGCATCCCTGCTCATCACATGCTCTCACTCTCTGCTAGAAAGGGCCGGTGCCGCACAGCGTTTGGAGGCAGGACCAAACCATTACATGTAAATAGAGGGGGGTGTTCGATGCTTTGGATAATTAACTTTTGGAAGAAAACAAGTTAAATGAATCGTAAGTTTAGTGAGTACATTATCAATATGCCGTTATATTAATGCTAATTATTGATAATTGATGAAAGGTTACTTAAACATTTTTCTTAATGTAAATACATTTTTCTAAATGTTTGGGGCCCCTGTCAGACACGGGCCCTTAGAATCGTCCTAACTTTTCACCCCCTTACGGCGCCCCTGGTCATACTACATGTGTTGTATTAAGCATTTCTCTCAGTAGCCAATGATCTGTGAGCCTGTTGGGCATAAACTCCGTAATAAATGTAGTCTACATTTCATAAGAGGTGTAAAACCTGAGAGGCATTTTAAAACGCATTTGAACTAAATGCTTATATAATCTGTAGTTGTATTTGTATTGTTGATTTAATGTGTGAACGAGGCGATATAGAGAAGGTTAAGCTGTCATTATTAGGCTGTAATTTGTTATATACTGTTGGAATGGTAAGCAGGCCTATTGTTTCCGGATATGTGTGGAGCCAGGTGGTCCGTGAGTGTTTTTGTATTGGTTAAGTCAGGGGTGCCCACACTTTTTTGGCTGGTGAGCTACTTTTGAAATGACCAGCTCACCGAGGTCTACCAACCAAAAATAAAATCCCAAATTGCAAGGGTTGCTGAATAACACGTTTTATTTATACATGGGATAACTACAATAGAGCTGCAACAAACGACTAATTTCATAATCGATTCATCTATCGATAACGATTAATCGACTATTCGGACTATTATGCCTTGCACAATTTCTCAAACGATCTTATTTAGCCATCAACTTTTAGATTTAGCTTGAGGTTGTTTTAGGCATGTGGAAACTAACAATGAAGACAATAAAGATGAATACTAGATTCAAAAATACATATATTATTAAATTAACTTTAACAAATTGTTTACAAAACTAACATTGCTTTTTATTTAAATTAAATAAATAATATTTCACATCAAAAGAAACAACAGTGTTTTAACAAATCGTATTAAATAATCTGATGACAGAACTGTAAACAGAATAGCTGAAACTTTAACAAAATAAATAACTCAGTTACCTCTAATCATTAACCCATGTTTGTATAATGTAGTTAACTCCGTGTGTTGCTGCTAGCATACATAACACCTGACGTGGAAACGTTACTCGTGGATGGGGCTACAGAGCTACTAGAAAGACAGTCGAACCCGGTGCATTCCTCCGTCTGAATGTGGTGCACTTTTGCTAAATGTTTAGACAAATTGCTCGTGTTACCGCCCTTACATGCTAAACACTCTTGGCAAGGAGCATTGTCCACCTCAAGACGGGTAACATTTAACCACACCTTGGAGCGCTTCTCTCCGCCATCCCCGCCGTGTGTTGCTGCATGTAGCAGCTGCGTGTGTGTAAACTGCCCCGCCCCCTCGCACACAGACGGGGGAGAGAGATCTCGTCTCAATTGGAAAGATCAAAAATACCGACCATAGACGCATTTGTTTTGTCTTTTTGCATGTTAGAAACGAGTTGGTGACACTAAGACTGCGAGATAATGTTTGTGTAGCAATAATACATGACCTTTCTCTTTCTCAACTCGCTACTCGGAGGGAAGTCGCTGTCATATGCCTTGTGAACACTCCGATAATTCCTCTCCACGTTACCTTTCTTTGGCAGAGCGACGCTTGCTTTACAAATAAGGCAAATTACCTTTGAATGTGACATCACAAAAAAAACGGTCGACCGCGGAGGCAATGCTGGTAGATCGCGAGTCATTCAAAAAAAAAAAATCCAGCTCCGTTAAAATAGACAAAACAGGTTTTGATCCCTCCTCCCTTGGCCTCCCTGCCACTTCATTCAGGAGTTTACTTGATTGACAGAAAAAGCGACCTATCGCTTTCCAGTCTGTTAACCCAGAATGCAAAGGATACAAAATCAGTCAAGTGGGGAAAACTCAAATTAAGTTAAAGAGACAAACAACAAAATGAGTGCGGGACCGAGCAAAAAGCTAAAGACATACCACTTCCACCCAGAATGGGAGGAAGAATATTTTTTGTGATGTTTTTGTGATGTCACTGTATATATAAATATATATATATATATATATATATATCCATCCATCTTCTTCCGCTTATCCGTGGTCGGGTCGCGGGGGTAGCAGTTCCAGCAGAGAGCCCCAAACTTCCTTTTCCCTGGCGACATCAACCAGCTCTGACTGGGGGATCCCAAGGCGCTCCCAGGCCAGCGAAGAGATATAATCCCTCCACCTGGTCCTAGGTCTACCCCTTGGTCTCTTCCCAGCTGGACGTGCCTGGAACACCTCCCTAGGGAGGCGCCCAGGTGGCATCCTAACTAGGTGCCCGAACCACCTCAACTGGCTCCTTTCGACGCGAAGGAGGAGCGGCTCAACTCCGAGTCCCTCCCGAATGACCGAACTTCTCACCTTATCCCTAAGGGAGACACCAGCCACCCTGCGGAGAAAACCCATCTCGGCCGCTTGTATCCGCGATCTCGTTCTTTCGGTCATGACCCATCCTTCATGACCATAGGTGAGGGTAGGAACGAAAATGGCCCGGTAGACAGAGAGCTTTGCCTTCTGGCTCAGCTCCCTTTTCGTCACAACGGTGCGGTAAAGCGACTGCAGTACCGCTCCCGCTGCTCCGATTCTCCGGCCCATCTCACGCTCCATTGTTCCCTCACTCGAGAACAAGACCCCGAGATACTTGAACTCCTTCACTTGGGGTAAGGACTCATTCCCTACTTGGAGTGGACAATCCATCGGTTTCCTGCTGAGAACCATGGCCTCAGATATATATATATACATATAATCATATGTATATATATATATACAGTGCAATAATTCTTTCATGCTAAATGAAGCTCTGTTGCTTGGATATCACTAGATCCTGTTACAGCGTAATATAAAAGTACATAACGATTGAGGTGTAAATTATATTTACTAGCTAGCCGCTAGCTGCTAACTGCCACAGCCGCCTTGTTAATATCAAAATCCATCATATAACAATCCAGTACCATGCTGTCATGAACGTGCGGCTCTGTTATGTGTACAAATTGACGTGCTTAATGTGAACGAGCCTTTTGGGGGGTGTGGTTAAAGTTGTGCATGCTCTATGAGCGCACATACGGGTACTTCTCAGGCATGACGGGTAATCTGTGACGTTTCGCTCTCTCAAAAGTTGGGCCATTTTATCTTCATGCGTCAATGAGCAGCTCTCATAGGAATGAATGAGGCCCCGCCTCCCACGCTATATCCAGTTCTTATTATACATCCATGGCTAAGACATGGTCTATTCAGGCAGCTAGAGCGGGATACACCACAGCCTGTTACAGGCCGAAGTGGCTGGGATTCCTGCGATGGTGTGAGGAGCGGAAAATAGAGCCCCTATCTGAGTTGGGATCTATTTTGTCGTACTTACAGTTATTGGTGGACAGAGGGCTTGCTCATTCCACAGTGAAAGTGTATGCAGCAGCCATCTCGTCCTGCCATGAGGGGTTTGATGGCAGGTCAACCTTTTCTCAGCCACTAATGTTGCGCCTCTGCCACTGGTGCTCGAGGCTCTGGTCTCAGAACCATTTGAGCCTCTGGAGCTCTCCTCCCACTGTCGTGGAAGACAGCATTGCTACTTGCCTTAACGTCAGCCAAGAGAGTGTCCGAGTTAACTGCTCTATCAGTGCACCCGAGTTGCTTTGTGATCCGAGGTGGCCAGAGCGGGGCGACACTCAGACCGAACCCCTACTTTGTGCCCAAGAGCCTAAGGAGTGCGTTCAGGTCGAGGGCTATTCAGTTGGGGGGCTTTAATCTTTCACCCCACAGTCGGGCGAGGGAGGCTCCTCTGCCCGGTGCGTGTGCTAGCGTGTTATGTGGAGCGCACGGCTGCCCTTAGATGCACTGAACAGCTGTTTGTGTGCTTCGGGGGCGGGGTGAACGGGAAAGCCCTTTCCAAGAAACGCCTGGCAAGCTGGCTCTGCGAGTGCATTGCACATGCCTACGGACAGGCGGGGAGATTCTTCCCAACTGGGGTCCGTGCACACTCTACACGAGCTATGGCTGTGTCAACAGCCTTATTTAACAGCGTGAGTGTGGAGGACATATGCATGGCGGCGTCTTGGTCAACGCCAGGCCCCTTCATAAAGTTTTATCTCTTGGACATGTCTGGCTCCTTTTCATTGTCTGTGCTTGCTGGGGCAACACAGGACTGGTGAGGAGGGAGGGGGGCTGTGGGTCAGTGGGACGTGACGCACACTGGGCCCATAGAGGCTGGAGGACTCATTACCCCTGCTTTAGGGCAGGGGGGAGGGGGAGTCCTCCACGTCATAGCACACCTCCGCGGGGTAAGCGCGTCAGGGTGTGGGGCTGCGGCTGTGTCAGCACCAATTTTTTCTCCACGGTTACGACCGAGGGAAAGGTGAGTGAGGCGCAGCGGCTGCTAACCAGAGACAGTCAGAGACAGTGAGATGGAACAGTGTTGTTGTGGGACGACAGCGCATGTATACATCGGGGCTCCGCCCACTGTACCCATAGAGTCCAGTAGAGGGCGGAGCCTGTGAGAGATATAACGAGGGGTTGCGTATGGTAACCCTTGTTATATAAACACAGGCGGAGCCCTCAACTCAGGGGCCCTGTCTGTCCTATGCTGCTCGCTGAAGAGAAGTGTAGGATGACAGGAATGGGAGGCGTGGCCGCAGGCTCGGCTCCAGGATGAAATGACTATTCATCTGGAGGGCGCTGTTAAAAAATCAATGTAATTAATTGACACACCAAGCTTTTTTCCTTCTCACTGCTCTATCTCTTTGCTTCTTTATTTGTATTCCGGATTTACCCCTATCATTCTGTTATTTTCCTCTGATATTTAACAATTGTACAGATTATTAGATGGCTGCACTTTGGTTAACAGACTAACATTGATTTCCTCAATGTATAAATTGAAAGGCTCTGTAATTATACCATAACCTTTTCTCCTCTATCCCTTAACTCGTCTTCCTATACAGATTTACTTACTTACTTACTATCTACTCTATATCAGGATTAACCTCTTAAACCCCACGGACCCGCCGAAGGGGCAGAAGTCACAACATCTGCAAGCAAAAGTGTCTGAGGGCTTCTTAAGATGTAATAAACTATGAATATTTTTTTTTAAAACCCAAAATGCTAACTGAAAGCCTCTGAATTAGCAACGAGCGAAAAATGCGAACAGATTACTGCACAGAAAATCACTTATAAAACCCTTATAATTAGTGGTGCACGATAATTACCGGCCCGATAATTATCGGTCCGATATTAGGAATTATGACGTCATCCCGATAAACCCGATAAAAGTATTAATAGCCCTGATAATATACAATATATTTTTTGGGTAAAAAAAAAGAAACAAATACTGCGGTGTGGGTGGATTGGGATGAGCGGCGCTTGTTTTTCACTCGGCTCCTCCCGTTTTGCCAGTACTGTGGTATTAGTGGTTTAGGAAGAGAGGAGTTTTTCACAAATCCAGCGCTCCCTAACTCATGCCTGGCTGTGACGTAAATGGTGTGCAGCCGTGAAGCCAGGACAGTAAACAAACATGTCGTCGGTGGTATGGGACTATTTCAAAGTTTCAGAGTTAGATAGTTCGCTTGCTATTTGTATTAACAAATGCAATGCAGAAGTTCCACGAGGAGGGAAAAAGGCAACGAGCTATAATACTTCCAACCTGATTAGTCACCTGAAACATCGCCATCGCTACGATGGTGTGTTAAAAGCGTACGAAGATGCCTGCGCTGCTAAACTAGCGGCGAATCCAAAGCCAGCTGCAAAGGCACCGGGGCTTTTACCGATCTACGAAGCTTTTGAAAAAGGCAAGAACTTTATTTGGGAAAATAAATATGGTCACTTTGAAGAGTCAAAACTGTTCTTGGCTTTGTTTTGTTCATAGTAGTAATGCTCATGTCATTTGCTCACTACTAGTCTTTTTTTTACCACCAGGAGTGCAAAAACTACAGGTACATTTAATATATATATATATATATTATATTATTATCGGTTATCGGTATCGGTCTTGAGAAGCAGGAAGTTATCGGTATCGGTTTCAAAAAAACAATATCGTGCATCCCTCCTTATCATTTATCTTTTCTGCACATCCAACCCATCGATTCGCATCGTGAGATGACACAGAATCGTTTGGTACATACATCATCACTCTATGATAAGAACTTGCGACTTTATAAATAAAAACAGACATCAAAACTTGTGGCGCTAGGTAGCTAAAAACGCTAACATGGCCTACCTTGGTCGTTGTCTGGTCAAAACTGGTCTTCAATGGCATTAAAACGATATAAACGCTGCTGAAGTTAATCCATAGGTTAATCCAATGTGTCTGTGTCCCTTTGAAATGATTTCTGATAATCCATAAGCAATAAACCTGCTTTTCCGTTTCCAGATGTCAGAGCGAGAGATAGCTTCATTCATACAAAACTACATGCGGAAAGCCCCCACTTTTTTGTGTTAACGTTGGTGTCTATGTGAAAACCCCCCTTCGATTCCATTGGCTCTAGCGGTTATAAAGAGATTTCATTCGTCAAAATCGACCAAGGGGGGCCAGAGATATGGAAAATCCACCCAAATTACCCCAGAAGTGTTTTTTGTTGCTAAATCTGTCTAAAAAGGTCAAATTTCACTTGTTTTGCGTCAATCTTGATACAGGGTACTTATGTTGTACTTTGGATTGCTAAAGCTTTTAGTCTACTAACCCATCATCCAAGGGTAGTTTTCACTATAAGTAAAATCTGAATTTTCTTTAAAATAAAAAACATCTATATTGATTCTGACTTTTCTCCATCCAACTCACAGGTTTATCATTACTTTGAGAACAAATATTATTCATTTTCCCCTTTTTAGAAGTGTAGTTATGGTCATTTGTTCTAGAAATGTCATTTTCGAGCCTGAGACCTGAAAAACAGGCTTGGGGTCTAACCCTAACCTAAATTAATCTGGTTGATTTTTTATTTCCAGGATTGAATGTTCAAACCAAGGCCTAAAACCTGGCATTTCATAACAAAGTGACTAATATATGAACCAAATGTAATATTGGATAAAATACTACCCAAATGTACAGACACATATTAAACAGTCCCAACTCCCAACTCCAAGTCCCCTGGTTTGTCTCTAACTGTCATGAGAAAAATCCAATCAATGTTCCAAAATCCGTCACTAGATGTCGCTCATTGTACCAATACGGATACGGTGTATATAATACATAACAAATTATTATTATAGTAAAAGGGCTCGCTTTTGCAAAATCCTGATCCATACAGGCATTGCAGCCCTAAATAATAACAAGTAACCACCATGTGTGGTGCTATCTGTAGATGTCTGTTCACAGTGCTGTGAAAATGAATTTCCCCCTGGGGATAATAAATCTAATCTAAACTAATTTAATATTCAATCCTGTACTTGGTTATTGAGAACATACATTCGTAATTTACCTAGTTTAAAGTAGAAGAAGAAGAAGAAGAAGAAGAAGAAGTAGAAGTAGAAGAAGAAGAAGTAGAAGTAGAAGTAGAAGAAGTAGAAGAAGAAGAAGAAGAAGTAGAAGTAGAAGAAGAAGTAGAAGTAGAAGAAGTAGAAGTAGAAGAAGAAGAAGTAGAAGTAGAAGAAGAAGAAGTAGAAGTAGAAGAAGAAGAAGAAGAAGAAGTAGAAGTAGTAGAAGAAGAAGAAATACGCTACTTGCTCTATGGTTGCAGTCAAATAGTCAAAAAATCATGCTCCTAACGTCTAACCCTATCGACCCCTTGACCTCTGTGTGAAACGTCACGGGGTTAAAAAGTTCAGGAGCTCAGTAAAGACTGTGAAATGTTGACTTTATTTGATAATTTTAGTAAAAACCAAAGTTCATATTTCTCTTTTTGATTATAATACTGATGAACGTTCAAAACAAAGCACTTTGGCAAGTTACCACATACGTTTTAAAATGCTTAATAAGCACCGTAACTTTCATGATATAATTTCTCGGTCATCATCTGTTGTTTCCGTGAACGGCCGACTGTTGTGTGACGGCCGACTGTTGTGTGACGGCAAATGCTGCGGCTGCAAGGCATTGTGGAGCAGCATTTTCTCCTCTCCTTTCGTCAAGGGAGGTCCAGTGGTTCCTAAGCTAAAGGAGGTTATAAAGGAAGTTTGAAACCTCCTTTCCTATCATCTAGCAGGGGTGTCAAACTCAAATACACAGTGGGCAAACATTTTAAAATCTGTACTAGTCGAGGGCCGGACTGGTTCAATGTTTATTGAAAAACGTATTGAAATGAACTTATTGCACATATTAAACCTGGAACTAACAAAGCTTAAATTATTGCCTATAAAAATAACATTAAATAATCAGTTGCATTCATTTCTTATGGCTCTATCTGCAGCTTTTCCGGAGTCATTTCTTATGATTACATTTTTGCACAGGCCAACCACAGCTTCAAAAAAACTATTTCCCTCAAAGAAAAAAACAAACATGCCCTGTTGTCTCGAGAAAGAAAGGGCAGAAGGAAACATCCATTGAAACTCAGTTTGCTGCTCTGTAATGCTAGTTTAAGCCAGATACTTGGCATCTCATCCTGGGTGCAAGTTCATCAATGTTTGGGGTCAGGCTCTGAGCTGAGGAAATCCTCAGGATTGAGTGAAGGTGTGCGTGCAATATACCGGCGGGCCAGATCTAATAGTATTTAGAAATTATCCTGCGGGCCGAAATTAAATCCACCAAGGGCCTGATTTGGTTTTACGTTAACAATGATTACAGCAGTTAAAATGCATTAAAGGGGACATATCATGCTATATTTGAACAATATATTGTAGGGCCATACCTATATAAAGTATATAAATATAGTTTTTTTTTCAAAATACCAAACAGATCCTGCATTTCAGCCATGCCTCATTTCGCTCTATTTTCTCTTTCCAGCCCTGTTTTTGCAGGGGGCTGATTCTGTGACGTAGCTTTAATGCAAATGAGCTGCAGCTGACCACGCCCCCCTGCAGGAGAGGGGAGCGTGCTTTGAGATCAGCTGCTGGGCTGTCAGAAGAGGGGGAGAAAAAGAGATCTCCGTCCTCCGTGTTTTATTCTTATATATGATTATATAGAGTCATTATTAATTTGTTTTAAAGACCTTTGACCGGCACTTAAACCGGAAGATTTAAACTTTAACGGACATGTAGACCGGCGAAAAAAAAACGAACTGAAACTCTGCCGCACGGTCCCCTCGTTACTTGGAAGAGGCGGAGAGGTGGGTGTTTGTCATCTGCTGGTGGACTACTGGAGAGAATTACAGCGAGGGAGAGATTGAATTACAGCAGCAGGAGGCGCAAATGCTTGCCTCGGGGAGGGAGAAAAAGAGCCACAGCGGAGAATAAACAGAAGGGCAACAATGGCAACCATGCGCGGGAAGTCTTCTTCGCTGCTTTTGTGGCAGACTACAGCGCCACTTACAGGCCTGGCATATGTACTACAGCGTCTCCAGCGCTTTCGAGCGGCAATGGCCGGCCGTGGCCCAACCCCACATTCCCCTGATAGGTGGAGAGTTGACCACTAAACGGAGCACCACTTTTGTGACGTAGAAAATAATTCAAATCTGGATCAGTCTGTATCAGATCCGTTTTTAGAGATTTGGGTATGGAGGAAAAGAGAGAGGGTTGTGTTTTCTGACACTTGGTGAGTTCCCTGGAACACCGGGGACACATATCCATGTATAAAAGACGTACAAAAGTGCATTTTGCATGATAGGTCCCCTTTAAATGAAAAGTCATGAATGAGTGTATGAGGAGAAAAGGCGTGTGGAGTTATACAATGAACACACAACGTCTAAATCCTCTGATTTACGCAATATTGGACACAGAAGAACGTGGAGGGAGGACCCCCAGCGTCAGAGCCGCCATTGAGAGGAGGAGCCAGTGGTTAGATATATACAGAGATATCCTGGCTTGTTCGCCCTCTCGTCTTCCCCCCACCCCGACATACAGCTGTGTGCCTGAATTGCTCTGTTTGAAAATAAAAATAAAAATATTTCTTTGCCTAAATCCTACCAGGGGAACGGGGTTCAGGGGGAGTGGCTGTACCCGTAGGATAGAAAAGGGGGAAGTGACGTCTGACTCAGAGGTGGGCTGTGGAGAAGAACGTGTTGCCCACATTCTGTTACTGAGTTTAGGCTAGTTAGCTAGCAGGTTTATTGTTTTGGGTGCAGTCACTTTTGCCTCCACTTGCTGTTCAAATAAATAAATGTTGAAAGAAAAAGTAAATCTGTTTACAGTTCTGTTTCATATGGGTGTTGAGAGATGTATCCATAGATTTAGTCCCTAATTTTGCTCTCAAAGTGCACCAGATTGATGCATTTAACTTCAACATTTAAAAATCTCTTCCCGGGGGAGCATGCCCCCGGACCCCCCTAGAGGAGGTGAAGTCCACCACCTGCCCACAACCCCTGTTAAATTGTCTCACCCACATTGAGGATGCTTCCTACGCCCATGTTTTATTCCATGCATCAAGTCAGGCAAATTGGGTCCAAATGTTATTGCATCAATGATCTGTTAACATTAAAATCACTAAATATATGCTGTAACTATTTTTGCTCTTGGCAACTCAAGGGCTCAGGTAATGTGACTACTATATGAATAATGGTCCAAAATAACATAAAATGCATAGGGTTTTTTTGTTAAGTAACATACTTTCATCGCCGGCCGGCCGATACATGCCGCGCATTAAGTGGGCCTGTCTGTCAATTAATCCCCGGGCCACTTTTTCCCCAGAGTCCTCCCCTGGGCTTGTGCACGCATTCAGGTAGGCCCGTCCCGGGGCCGGTTACTGAATTCTCAGTAGGTGAATGCTCGCATGATAAGGTAGTACCCATAGAGTCCAGTATAGGGCTCCACCTGTGTTTATATAACAAGGGTTACCATACGTAACTCCTCGTTATTATGGGCTTCTTGCTTTCAAAAGGGAGCAGTTGTGTGGCTTTTGTCACTTAATATGGAAAACGTTCCATTATTTCTTACATCACAACTTACGGTAAATAATTGCCCATTTATTATTTTTATGACTAATAATTACCAGATGAAACATAAACCTTTCTTTGAAAAGTAATTGCGTTATTTAATTGTAATTTATTTGTATCTTATTTGGTGTTGATGATTGTAATTGTAGTTTTTCTTTCTTTCTTTTATTATTTTGCATTACTAAAATGTTATTTGGAGTGGTTTTCCAAGAATGCATACTGTAATCAACAGATAATGTCAATACAAATTGTGCAATTGGTCTCTTTCCATAGTAAACACTGAAACAAACTGAGATGGTGTGTATGAAACACACTCATCAACGCCTCATAATCATGTATCTGCAAAGCTGCCAATCACAGGATGTACATTTTTTCTGTTGAAAGTAGTAGACTTTTTACAACTAGAGACTTTTGTTTTAATATTTTTCCAGCAGAGGAAACTCTTAAAGTATAGTTCAAGTCATATACTATATTACCTTCATGCTATTTGTAGCTGACTCAGGGGCCTGCTTGCACTAATAAAGTGCAGAAAAGTCTGCACTTTATTATACAAATTCACCATCAGACTCAGGAGTGCAGCTGAAGGCAGCAGCAAAGCTGACATTTGGGAACTCTGAAAACTTTAATAAAGTGCTTCTTCTTCTTTAAGTGACATGAAAAGTGTTACGTTTATGAAATGTTGTAAATTAAGTTGTCATATAAATAACTCATCGTTCAGTCATTCAGGAGAAGTCTTTGAAACAGCATTACAGAAGGCATGCCTTCAGGTGAAAAATGAATATTTTATCTTAAATATAACTGAAGAGTTAACTAAATTAATTAAAGGAAAAGGAAAACGTGTTCAATATTAATGTTGTGTGCTTCCAACTAAAGTTAAGATTTACAGTGTATTACACATCTCATCATTCGTTTATGCTGCAATCATAGTCCATTACTTTCCCTCTCACATGAAATAAGCCAAATGTACACACCATAAAAGTTGACAGGCTGTGGTTTTGTTAAAAACAAATTGTAAGCCTATCTCACATAAAGCAGCAACATCTGAACATGACTACACTGATCACTTTAAGTAGCCTATAATCTTTATTTCATCTTAAAACAGGGATGCTTCACCTGGTGGTCAGGGATGTAATTACTAATCAACACAAATATGTATGGATGTTAGAATAAGAATACAAATGTTGTTCAAGTGAAAAGTGGACTTTCTCTTAACTGAGAGAAAAAGTGGGAGTGGGACAAGTAGAATGTAAAAACAAACATCTAACAGTGGGAGGCTGTTGACATGAGGGCCAGCCTCCTGACCACACATTTGAATTTGCCCTTATAGGGTTTCAGATTTTGACCAGGGTCACTTGTGCTGCTACTGACACATCATCCGACTCACAAGGTACTGTTGTTATATATTATCATTTAACTTTGTGGTAGATTAGAAGAAAACAAACAAACAAATATTTTACTTGGCATTTTATAAGAAAGGCATTTAATCACGCTATATTTAGTCCTCCTATATTTCAGAGATACATAACAATATGTTCACAGTTTGCTCAGTTAAGTGCATTTGAAATAATTGTTCTTATATGAAGGAAATGTGGTGTTTGAAGGGAATGTATGCATTTCCAGGCAGACTGATAATCAGCTTGACCTGTCTAACTCGCACAGAAAGTAAAAAAGCATTTTTCATAACTTGTGTTCCAACTAGACTGAAGATAACGATTAAAAACCTACTTATATACTCTTAAAACCTACACACCACATACTTAAAAAAGACATGCACTTAACCAATTTATATGGAGGTGTGTGGTGGTACAGTGGATAGATCCTTGGTGTTGTGATCAGGGGGTCACAGGTTCAAACCCCACTGCAGTCAACATGTCGTTGGATCCCTGGGCAAGACACTTCACCCCAATTTGCTCCTATGGGGATTTCCCACAGTATTGAGTATGTAAGTCGCTTTGGATAAAAGCGCCTGACAAGTAATATGACTTATGATATGTTTTAATGCATGAAATAACGCATAATATATAATGATGTGTATGTGAAGTAATCACTTGGGACTGAACTGACATATGAAAATACATACACTGTTGCCCATAAAGTTGTAATAATTGTGTATTCAGACCCTTTTCTCTTTTTATTCCTATTTACAAACACAATCATTTAATGAGAAGTGGTACAAATATTTTATTCAAACTTTATGGGCAACAGCGTAGTTTAAGTTACATCTCTGCAGAATTAAGGGTCCTTTTAGATAACTTTGTTACATGGTATTAATTGTAAGATGAATATAAACATTGGAATGAAATAAATCACATCACAAATTGTAGGACTTTTTTTATTGTTGCTATACCAGGCTGTTTTTTTGTCTTTTCTCTTCACACCAGGTCTCTCAATGTTAACTACTTGCTATTGCTTTTTGTCTGATATGATATATTTTTGCATGATTTTATCATTAGAGTTTATCAAATTCAATCTCAGGGAAAAACACAAAAGAAAATTCATATTGTTTCTTCATGTTGCCATTGTAGATCTTCAGACAGTGACAGAGATGGCCGCTACCCCTTCCTATAACAGCTACAATGCAAACGTGTCTGAAGATAATGGATCTGTGTTTACCAATGAGTATGCTGATCTGACAAAGTCTCTCAACATCATGTCCCTTGTAATTTACTGCCTGACCTTTGTTCTCGGTGTGCTCGGGAATGGAATGGTTATCTTGGTGACCGGATTCAAGATGAAGAAAACAGTTAACACAGTTTGGTTCCTCAACCTTGCCATAGCCGACTTCCTCTTCACAGCATGTTTGCCCTTGACTGTGGTGAAAATGGCTTTGAATTACCACTGGCCTTTCGGCAAGTTCATGTGCAAACTTTCTATCACTATGAACTTACTAAACATCTTTGCCAGTGTCTACATCCTGATGGTGATCAGTGTGGACAGATGTGTGTCTGTGGTGTGGCCCGTCTGGGCCCAGAACCACCGAAGTGTACGCAAGGCGTCCTGCGTGAGTCTGGGTGTTTGGGTACTGGCTCTGATTCTCAGCGCTCCATACTTCGTCTTTAGAGACACTGGGCCATCACATGTCGATAATAACATTATGATCTGCCACTACAAGTTTGCTCTCCCTGATGACTATGTAACAGAATCTGTGAATCAGCTGCGTCTGTTACGTCATCAGGCCATGACCCTCACCCGCTTCCTCCTGGGATTTGTTGTCCCCTTCACTGTCATTGTCTCCTGCTATGCTCTGATAATTCATCGTCTCAGAAGAAACTGCACCCTCGCCAGCAAGTCCAGTCGCCCCTTTAAGATCATAGCTACAGTTATCACCACTTTTTTCCTGTGCTGGGCTCCTTATCACATCATTGGTTTAATTGAGTTGGTAAATCACATGGCTAATCATTCAAGTGAAATATTACACCACGTCTACACCATTGGAGTTCCTATAGCAACCAACCTGGCCGTTCTCAACAGTTGCCTGAACCCACTGCTGTATGTTTTCATTGGCCAAGATTTTAAAGATAGGATCTGTAAACCCATCCTGGCTGTACTGGAGACTGCCTTCCAGGAGGACATTTCTGGAACTCACAGTGACACACAGTCAGGGGACAAGGAGAGAAATGAGCAAATAGCTCTTAATACTAACGTATAAGGCTGTCCATGACATGAAGGAGTAAATACCGAAACTATACAAATGATACACATGAGGCAATGAAGGAATAATGTTTGATTCATTGCTCAAACAGGAATAGCAGGTTTATTTTGGAACCCACAATTCAACTTCCTCTACCCCCAAGGCTTGAGAAAAAATGAAAGACAAACCCCACAAAAAACACGATGTATTGTTCTGCACTTTTTGTGGTTCATATGTTGTATCGTACTTTCCTCTTTTGGTCTGTACATTCATTTTCACACGGTAACTCTCCCTGAAGGGTTTATTTCTCATGGGGCACTGACTACCTTGGTGCCAGTAATTCTTACCCTGCATATGTCAACTTGAAACATGTCTGAATGTAATAGTTATACAAATTACACAAATTGACACAAATTGACACAATTATATTGTTTTAGTTTTTGCTGTAAGGACAAGCTGATTGCTCTAAGGACAAGCCCTTATATAAACGTAATATTACTTTTCTCTCTCTCTTCTCCTTTCTTCTCTGTTTTCTTCTTTTTTTAAGTATTAAGAACATCTTTTTTATTATATCATCTGTTTTCATGGTATTCCTTGAACCGGAGGGCAACTGTTCAAGACAGGACAGATCAGGATATGGGAGTCCCCGCAGTTAATTGTGATAATGTAGGCTATTGCCTAAATATTTTCTGTATGCTAGCTTTTGCATTATTTATTGTATTCTGATCATTTAGACAGCATTTGGTCTAAATGCGTAATAAATTGGATGTAAATGAAAATATATTATAAAACCTTTTTTTGTAACCTTCTTAATCATTTTAATATCGATATTAGTGTATGCAAGTAAGTGTTTTTGTCATTTTTGTATCAGCGCTATCATGTTGTTTTATGCAATCCTATATTAAAGATTTTTAGTTGAAAACCTGACTCCAGTTAACTATATATGCATATAAATATATATAGGGAGAAATATATTGTCGCTTATATTTCCGCAATAAATTATGCGTTGAACTCTTTGTCATCTAATAGTCTTAAAATGAAATAAAAAGGTGAAAAGTTATCTTTGTAGGGTCTGATTCGTATATATCTATTCATATATACATGAACATCATACATTCTACAACAAAGTCCTGGGGCAGACATACAAAGCAATACAACATTACATAAAGTAAATAAAGAAAAAAGAAAATAAAGGAAAGAAAATATAGTTTGATACTTCAGATTAAATATTCTTTAAATACCAAATTAGTTTTAACTGCCTTCTTATTCCTAATGTTTTTAAAAGTGCGTATTTTATTTAACCCATAAGAACCCGGACCCATTTCTACTTTCGGGAAAATTAAGGGGAACACAATTTAGACTAAATAGACCACATAGAACACATTTCTGACAAGTAATGTTACACAATGTTACAGTAGTGTCAAATATCTGAAATGTGACATATATGTACCATTGGGCTTTAATGGTAAAGTAACTCTTATTTATAACTTAATTAATGAGGATGATTTTTTTGTTTAAATTGAAGAATAAAGAATATATTAACTAAATATAATTGAATCAGCTAAATTAACTAAGCAGATCATAATCATATTTCTGATAGTGCATAATGTCACTCCGTGTCACTGTGAAAGTTTAGGGTTAAAGTCCCGATGTGACACCAGTGTCATAGCAATATGTATCTCATTTGTTTCATATCAATTTGATCAAGACATTTTTCGACAACAGGTTAAATATAATAAAGGACATGTTATGTAAGCATTGTAATTCTTAAATGGCTTGAATTGTACCGTTAGCAACAAACAAAAAAGCTTTTGAAATGTAGCTAGTTCGGTCACACGTGTTAGTCTGGCACATGGACATATTGGACATGTTGTTATGTCAAAAATCAAATGACCTGGCCCATGACCCACCAGACTGTTCAGCAGGGACGTGCACAGACATTTTGGGGGGCAGGAGCTCAAGTGAGAAAAAGGGCACTTCCCATAATCATTTATAAAAAAAACAAAAAGTTAAATACAGTTGCACATCTGACTTACTGCAAATGTATTTTAATACCCTCACACTCACATAATTGTTTAATACTCAACAGAATTCTACAAAATAATCAGTTAACACAGACACAATGGTCTTATTTAGTATTTAGTAATTTTGTTATTTTGGTCTATTTTGCTTCCATGTTTTCTGTCGCTCTAATGGTAAGAAAACTTTTTTTTAAAAACACATAAATGGTATTCATTTTACTACCCTGAATATCAGTGCTTCTCAAAGTGTGGTCCGAGGACCACTGGTGGTCCGTGAGTGCCCCCTAGTGGTCCGTGAGTATATTGGTAACATTTCACATTTGAAATAAATAAATAAATGTAAGTTTTCCGCACTCTCGCAGGAATATTTCCGCAATGGACCGAGGTTAAGTTTCACTTTCGATTCCATGATATAGCCCAGTGCAACACCTTCATCACACATGTTGCCACTTGTTTGTACCATTTTCAGGCGATTTGTAATCTGTTCTAGAAAAACGATGTGTTTTTTGATATTTGTAGAGTTAGGTGGTCCGCGAGTGTTTGGTCCTTGGTATGAAAAAGTTTGAGAAACACTGATCTATATAAAGCTAATCTTCATATTTAAACACAACATTTCAGGGGAAAATACTGACTTGACGATAAGGTAGGGGTATATGAATATTGTTCAGATGTGCGAGGAATACCCACTTTTTTATTTTTCTACTTCTCAAAAGAAATACGTTAATAGTATTATTGTACTTTTTTAGTTACTGCTGATTTCTTACAGCATTTTTTTATTTTGTTTATGTTAAAGACAAATTTATCATTCATCTCTTAAACACAAGGGGTCTTAGGGACAATGTGAAGAGGAAAGCAGTATTTTTATTTTGTAAGGGACAAAAAAAGCCCACTGCACTTTTTTACAAGAGACTCATTCATGCGACGCTGACGCCACCCTCTGGTCGAACCAATGGGTAGAAAAAATGTTGTTCAGCCAAGGTTCTAATCGTTCTGGCAGTGTAGCCATATGTTTTAACAAATGTCCGGGGAAGATTGTCACTTTTAAGGCTGATGAGTTCGGTCATTGGCTTGTTGTGGTGTTAAATGTTGAAGGCGCCTTTTTTATTCTACTAAATGTCTATGGCTTTAATAATAATAACAAAAACAAATTGATGTTATCTGAAGTAACAGAGGTGCTCTCTGAATATAAGGAAATATATCATACCGAGCTTGTTTTGATGGGAAGGGATCTAAATCTGACACCTGATGAATGGCTAGACAGATTCTTCCTTCTAAATATAGTACTAATCAATGGAATACTATTTTACATGATTTTTTAAACTCCAACAGCCTAATAGATATTTGGAGGGGCAGGAATCCAAATGTCAACCAATTTTCATGGATCAAACCAAATGGTAGTTGCAAATCTAGAACAGATTTATGGTTAGGAACTAGGGGTGTAACGGTTCACAAACATTTCGGTTCGGTACCTCGGTTTTTAGGTCACGGTTCGGTTCGGTACGGTACGTTTTCGGTACAGCAGAAAAAATTATCAAAAAACATAAAATATTTTTTGGTTTTTTTTTATTATTATTAAACTGTGAATAATGTATTCACTCAAATAAATACAAAATATAATAAAATAAACATTAAAGTGCAGCATTTCGATGAACTGAAATAATCTGTATTTGAACTTTACTGTACTAGTACCTAAGCAGCCAGTTTGACATAATGACTTGCTTGTCATTGTATTTTCATGTTTTTTTAAAGAAAAATGAACTTGTTCACATTGCTTGCCGAAAGGGAAGATCTGCTGGCACTAACAATGTCTCCTGCTGTGGAGAACACCCTCTCGATAGGGACAGAGGTAGCAGATACAGCCAGGTAGCGCTTTGCTAACATGGCAACATAAGGATATTTGGCGTTTGTAATAGCTTTGGCTCGGTCTAAACTTTTTGCGAGTGGTGGAGGCTTAAATGGTAGTGGGAGTTGGGTTTGCACTTCAGTCTTTTTTCTTTTGATACCGGTGATATTCACGCTCGGGTGATGCCTTTTCAAATGAGTGTGCAAGTTTGATGTATTGCCAGCCGCGTAACCAATTTTAGTTGAAAAATGCCAACTTCGGTACACATGTGTACCGAACTGAAGGGCCCGTACCGAATAATTTCGGTACGGGTACGTGTACCGTTACACCCCTATTAGGAACCTCTGACATTTCCAAATATGTCTCAAACGTGTCTATTAGTGCCCCAGATCACTGTGTAATAAATATTACATTAAACCCAGAAAATAGGACTGCATTTAAAAATAATTCTTGGAAATTGTACGCAGATCTTTTAAAAGATGAGGAGTTTATCAAAATGGTTAGAGACCTTATACAGACAATAAAAGAGGACAGGAGTATAAATAGTTCTAGCAGAAGATGGGAGTATTTTAAATTCAAGGTGAGGGAGTTTTCAATACAACATAATAAATCCAAAAGTATACAACAAAAGCAGTATGAGATCCAATTGGTGCAGGAACTAAGTAATTGTTGCAGGAAGACTATAATGTCCGATGATAATAAAAGTAATGTCATTGGCCTACAGACTAAACTAGATAATTTATACTTAAAAAACGCCCAAGGTGCTTATGTAAGATGAGATCCCGAACTAAATGGGTAGAGGAAAGGGAGAAAAATACATCTTATTTCAGTGGATTAGAAAAAAGGAGACAGCACATGATCAATGATATTGAATGTGCAGGTTATAGAATGATATCTGAAGAAATTTATAAATTCTACTCAAATCTTTATTCCTCTGAATATTCTACTATTGATTCGGATATGTTTCTGGAAAGTATCGGGTCACATATTCCCAAAATAGACTTAGCTTTTAGAGAAATATGTGAAGCTGAGAATAGAATGACAGAATTAGAGGCGGTTGAGAGGATAGCAGTAGGAAAGGCACCAGGACAAGACGGTTTGACATCTAATTTTTACAATTCTTTCTGGGAAGATTTGAAAAGCTTTTTATTTGAAGCTATAAAAGACATGTTGAACAATTGGACACTTACACCTACAATGAAACAGGGACTAATAACTCTCATTCCTAAACAAGGTAAAGACAAAAGATACATTGACAATCTACGCCCCATTACTCTATTGAATACTGACTATAAATTGCTTACACATGTGATTGCTAACAGATTAAAGAACGGTTTGACAAATATTATAAGTGACACTTAATCTCGTTTCCTAAGAGATAGATCCATACATAATAATATTAGATTGGTATTAGATCTGAACTTGGACTATAGACATTTGATTGAGGATGATGGAATTATTATTTTCCTTGACTTTTACAAAGCTTGCGATTCAGTTGAACATCGATTTATCATAAAAACAATGGAGTGCTTTGGTTTTGGAGAAGCTTTTGTTAATATTATTAAAATGTTATACGAAGACATTAATAGTTCAGTTTCCCTAACATCTGGAACATCAAGACGTTTTGATATTAAAAGAGGTACTTTACATTTGTATGCGGACGATACCGTGATGTACTGTGCAGGTCCCTCCATTAAGGAGGCTGGTGTTAAATTACAGGCTGTTTTTAACATTATTCAGACTCAGCTTGCTGAACTTAAGCTTCTTTTAAATGTTGATAAAACTAAGGTAATGCTATTTTCAAAAGCTAAAAAGACACCAGAGCCTGTTTTGGATATTGTTACTATGCAAGGACAAGTACTTGAAGTGGTTACCTGTTATAAATACCTAGGTATCTGGCTTGATGATTGTCTTACTTTTAAACTTCATGTCAATAACCTGCTTAAAAAGCTGAGGGTTAGACTAGGTTTCTTTTTCAGAAACAAGTCCTGTTTCTCGCTTGAGGCCAGGAAAAGGCTAGTGACCTTTTTACCTGTGCTGGACTATGGTGATTTGTTGTATATGAATGCACCTGCCTATTGCCTGAACAAGTTAGATACACGTTTATTTATAAAGCTTTGTTGGGTAAACTCCCGTATTATATCTGCTCTCTGATAACACAGAGAGTTGCAAGCAGCTATTGTCTGAGATCGCATGATGTAGTATTGTTAGATGTGCCAAGAGCAAGAACTGTCTTAGGTAAGACAGCTTTTATGTGTGCAGCTCCACTTGCTTGGAACAATCTTCAGCAAGAATTGAAACTAAGCAATCTCATTCCTCTGCATGTTTTTAAAGCTAGGCTAAATGAAATGCTTGTTGATACTATAGGCACTTGTAAATGTCTATAACTATGTAAATGTATCCTGTAAATATAATGTATAATGTCCTTTATTGTTTTATGTTTCATGTGGAACCTATATGCTGCAGGTCTCCCTTGAAAAAGAGATCTATGATCTCAATGGGACCAATCTCGTTAAATAAAGGTTTGAAATTAAATGAAAAAAAGGTATTCGCCAAGGCTGCCCAATCTCTCCTTTACTGTTTATTATTGTGACTGAATTATTAGCTATTCTTATAAAAAACTGTAAAAACATCCGACCATTAAATGTCATGGGAAATTCATTGATTATAAGTCAACTAGCAGATGACACCACTTTATTCTTAAAAGAAAAAAACACAAATTCCAGCAGCACACCAGAGATCTCTCAGTTTA
The DNA here is from genome assembly GCA_902827135.1 of Harpagifer antarcticus. Lineage (NCBI taxonomy): Eukaryota > Metazoa > Chordata > Actinopteri > Perciformes > Harpagiferidae > Harpagifer > Harpagifer antarcticus. The sequence goes on from CADEHL010000709.1 coordinate 3,009,689, forward strand.
CAAAGGCATCTGGATTAAGATTAAATATGAAGAAATGTGAAATAATTACTATTCATGATCATCCTATAACTACTGTGTACAATATCCCTGGAAAAAGTGAAGTCAAATATTTAGGTTTGTATGTATTGATTTAAATTGACATGCATCCGCTAAGAAAAATAGTCCGTTGTTACTGTTTGAACTAATGTAGCAACGGCAGGTACTGCTTCGATAGCGTTTTTGAGGAGCTTTATGATTACAGGTTTCGTTGAATACTCGATTCTGATTGGTCAATTCAGAACACGTGACACGTCGTTGATCCAGAACAGACAGACCGCTGTCAAGCACTTATTGACCGTTGTTAAGGACGCTCACATCTGCACAAAGAAGTCCGTTCGATTGAACTGTATACAGTTTGGCCGAACTAACTGACAAGACAAGAGCGACAAAAAAACAGCGGAGAAGTAACGGGCAGAAACCCTCCTTTTTACGCAGCGGTCCAGACATAGACATCAAACGGCGACACATATTCAGTTGCCAGTTACTTTTGCATTAGGGCAGGGATAGATACTTTCCAAGGTTTGACATAATGAATTGTGCTGCTTTTAAAGCAAGCAGCAATGTTTTCAAATCTGTAATAAAAAAGCTCCTCCGCTTCGCTTCACGTCGGGCTCCTGATCAGCCTGTCGGTGTTCTTTTCCCCATAATGACAGAGTAGGGCCTGGCTCATTTCGTGGCATCTGCAGGCTGTCATCTGCCACAGAGGCCGCTACTCCGTGGTATCTGTGGCAAGTACTTCCGGCAACTGCCACAGAGGCCGCTACTCTGTGGTATATCTATGCTCTGTGGTATCTGTGGCAAGTACTTCCGGCATATGCCACAGATCCCACAATTTGCCGAGGCATCTGCCGCTGCTGAACGGGAGTTGCCACAAGATGCCAGAGTAAGAGAAGGTTTACGGTAGCTGCCACTCGCCTTCCGTGGCAAATGCTGCTATGCTATGCAATTGCTGGCCGGGGGGTAGCTTGGAGTTGCTATAGCAACTCCAACAATTGGCCTAGCAACGGCTTAGCAACCCCATTGTTTTGTTATGAAAATGTATCTATATTTATACACATTCTCGCGAGATCTGTCAGGGGTCGTTGTTCGCTCTAAACACTCGAGTTTCACCACGGCTGCCAGCTGTGTTTACTCGCATCATTCAAACAAGACGCGCTGGCTCGGGAGCTACAACTACAACAAAATGAACATATTTTACCGTGATTAAATTGTAATACACGTTTCTAAATGATGCCGAAGTAACAACATACTGATACCGGTTAGTAAAAACCATGAATTAATGCTTGACAAGTCTGCACACAGAAGGTAGGCAAAAACACTTTTAAAATGCTTGTTTTCTGAATGAAGATCGGGTCGACCAGGCTAAGCTAACGTTGTATATAGGCCTACTCCGTCCACACTCACAACAACGGCCTACAGACATAAATAAACCAGCGACTGTATTCGCCATGACACAGACAGTCTGTGGTTTGTACTTGTTTAACTTTTGTCCAGTTTCTGAACAGATATGAGGAGCTGTGAGCTGTTAACAGCTAACAGCTGATGTTTTCTGGTTGAATGTCAGTGGCAGGCTGAGATCCTCACCACTGCTGTGTGTGTGTGTGTGTGTGTGTGTGTGTGTGTGTGTGTGTGTGTGTGTGTGTGTGTGTGTGTGTGTGTGTGTGTGTGTGTGTGTGTGTGTGTGTGTGTGTGTGTGTGTGTGTGTGTGTGTGTGTGTGTGTGTGTGTGTGTGTGTGTGTGTGTGTCAAGCATAGACTGTATATATAAATAAACTCCCGCCTTCTCCAGCCTGTTCCAAATAAGGGCAAAGAGGCGGAGCCGAGGCGGGACAGGGCGGGACAGGGCGGGACCTGCTGCCAACGAGTGTGACGTTCCAGACCTAGCTCAGGCTAAGAAGCTAAGCTAACATGCTCTCAGTATTAAGCTCACAACCTATGCTAACAACACAGTCTATGCTAACAACCCAGCTTGCAGTCACCGCTCCTCGTTCCCGGCATACAACGTTGACTAAATCATCCATAATTGGATTGTTCAAATGTGTACTGTGAAAGATATCATAAAGCCTTAATGCAATCGAATGTAAAACATGATTGATGAAAGTAGTAAATCGGTCAGATTTGACCCGAAGACAACAGGAGGGTTAATGCCATATTCACTTAGTAACGAACAACTTTTACAAATATTTATATATAGTCTGTGTTGGTAAATGTCATCTAGGTTGCACATTTCCTGCTGAAATACATGCATACCAAGTCACTGCGTGGCACTTTGGTTTTTGATAAAACAGTGTAGTTCCACTATATAAACGTTACATTCATAATCAAACGAGACAATCTGCAAGATAATTAGCTATTTGGTATTATTCTTAATGCTTGTCATTCACACGTTAATAAAATAAAATAAGTACCGATACATAGCAGAATAATTGTGGCGGTGTTCAGCTTAATAAACCTTGCTCAACATCATTTATTTAGCTAATACTACAGCGGGCTACAGGCGAACCAAGTCCACGTTTCGATGCATTCCTTGATCTCCAGTTATAACGCCGGACTCCGCCGCTGGCCGAAGCTAACGGAGCCCCAGGGGGCTAGCTACGGCCGCCGGGACCTATGGCCGGGACGCGCTAGCGGGCTAGCCCCCTGCAGCCCCGTTAGCTTCGGCGGCGTGGACTCCGGCGGCCCCACTGGGATAATTGGGTCCTCTTTTCACATTTGCTCCCGTTTAGCATTATGGGCGTCATAGTCATATAGTATAAAAGTCTTACCCAAGACTGAATCATAAACTAAACTGTATATATGTATAAAGGGTTACGTCCTTAGCTGACTAATAAGCTACATAACAAGCTAAGCTAACAAGCACACAAACACCTGCTAACGGGGTTAACATAGGGTGACCAAACGTCCTCTTTTGCCCGGACATGTCCTCTTTTCACGCCCTGTCCGGGTCGTCCGGGGGGGGGTTTATAAACTCATGAAAATGTCCGGGTTTCGCGGACCGTTTGCATGTACTTAAATTGACCGGCGCATTGCACAGAATACTACGGTACTCTGTTGCGTGTGTGACGTAATCCCTGAGTCTGAAGCTTTGTGGGCGGCTCTACAACTACGCTGACACACAAACAGAGGAAGGAGACAGAGCGGACCGCAGCTCACATTCACAATGAGAAAGCGCAAATGTACTCTTACAGATGAATTGCAGAAGAAATTCCAAATGTACCGACCCGGTCGGAACAAATGGGAGGCGGAGTGCACCGTGTGCAAAGCTTGCACATACGTGTGTGTGTCCAATAAAGGTGCAGGCGATCTTAAAGCGCACATGGACACAGACAAACATAGGAAAGCTGTGCAAGGTGAGAGTTTGTCGGCAAAGTCTTCTTTGTTAGACCAGGCAAAACAGAGGATGCTGTAAATGCAGCGGAGGGTGCGTTTGCATTTCACACTGTGAAACATCACAACAGCTACAGATCTATGGTTTGCACAAGTGCCATGCTAAAAAAAGCATTTCCAGACTCTGACACTGCCAAAAAATTCAGTAGTGCGCGCACTAAAACCGAAGCCATTGTCAATGGTGTTATAGCGCCCCACTCGATTGATGTCGCACATGAAGCACTCAAAGAAATCCAGTACTGTGGTGTTTCTACAGACGGGAGTAACCACGGAGCAGTGAAAATATTCCCAATCATAATCCAGTACTTTGCATGCAAACAAAATTAATCGAGGTTAAAGACACACCAAATGAGACAGCAGAAACCATTGCACAATATCTCATTGAAACATTGGCAAAAAACTATTTGTCTGAAAAATGCATTGCATTTACTGGCGACAATTGCAACACAAACTTTGGAGGAATCCGACGTGATGAAGGGGGAAAGAATGTGTTTGCAAATTTGAAGAGGTTGCTGCAGAAGAACACTCTGATCGGTGTGGGTTGCCCAGCACACATATTGAATAATTGTGTTCATCATGGGGCAGACACAATAGATATTGACCTTGAGAATATCATGTTCAAAATCTACCAGTACTTCCACATTTACACTGCGCACTGAGAGCCTGAAGGAGTACTGTGATTTTGTTGACATTGAATACAGAAGGATGCTTTCTCACAGCAAGACAAGGTGGCTGTCATTGTTCCCAGGCATTGAGAGGATGATACAGATGTTTCCAGCCTTAAAGGCATTATTTCTGGCACATGCACTCACTCATGTCTGTGTTCCACACCCACATTCAAGACATGGAAAAGGAGAAGAACTCCATTATGGAGGTAAAGAAAATAATGAATAGCATCCACACCATTCTTCTTGAACGCAAGAGCAACAACTTCATGTCCCTTAAAGTTAAGGGACTACTGGCACAAAAGCGTAGTGATGAACTTGGTAAGGAATATGACCAGTTCTGTGCTGATGTGCAAGGCCTGTACAGTACATGTCTGGAGTATCTGGAGAAGTGGATGACTCCCATGGAAGAGTTCTCCACATTCACGTGGATGGATCTGAGTGAGCCACCAGAGTGGAATGATGTGGAGGCCTGCATCAAGTTCCTAGGAGAGAAGGGGGTGGTAATTGATGATGTCAAGTGTTTTGACCAGGTCACCAATCTGAAGAGATTCACAGAAAGGTGCAACCGTGATGAGGAGTTCAGTGGCCTGCAGGTGCACCAGAAGTGGACCAAATATTTTGAGAAGGCCAAAAGCATTGCATGTTACTCAGAACTACTGAAGATTGCACAGTTTGTCTTTACACTTTCCTCTCACAATGCAAATGTTGAGAGGGTTTTCTCACTGATGCAGAGCCAGTGGACCAAGGAGAGGAACCAGCTGTCTGTTGAGTCACTGAAGGGGATTCTATTTGTGCAATACAATTTGAAAGACATGTCTTACAAAGACTTTCATGCTTATTTGTTGAGCAACCGAAAACTGCTGGGAAAGATCAGCTCCACAGCTAAATATCGATGGGCAGACAAGGAGGATGAAGAAGAAAAGCAGGAGATGAAGAAGATTGAAGTATGCAGCTATGCAGAGAGAGAAAGCTATGTAGCTGTGGGAGAGAAACTTTAAACTTTTAATTTTAAATTGGGACCCTAGAAAACTGTTTGAAGCTAGAAATATGTGAAAAGTTGTCGTTTCACTGTGGTTGTTTACAATGACAGGGCCTGGAATTGTGTTTAAACATTTAAAGTAGGCTTATATTTGGTTCATGGTGCCTCAAAATGTGTTTGATTTAGGCAATCAAATGTTATGTTATGTTCACTAATGGCAATTATGCAAATGTGAAATCCAAAACTGCATAGTGCACTTTTAAAATAATTAGATTAGTATCTTTGTGAGGTTACTGTTTTATTGTTTACATTGACAAGATACAAAGAGATTATTTGTTAAAGCTGGATTTTCTATTTGCTACTATTTCATATATTTTGTTATTTATTTTTGTCCAGTAAGACTTGAAAAGAGAGCTATTATTTTGTTACAGGTTGAGGTTTAAGTTATTCTTGTGCATTTGAGATTTGTCAGAGATAATTCTAGGCATGTTGATTGTTGAGTAACCTTGGTTTGGTGTGTCTTTGGTTATAGAGAGATATTATTGTGTTATATACAGTAAAATAATATAAATAATAATTTTATATCTATACAGAGGAGGCATACTTTAAAACAATAAGGCATCTTTGAGTAAACGTTGAGTATCATTAAGTATCTCGAGGCTGGGGGCAGCATGTCCTCTTTTTTGGAAATCAAAATATGGTCACCCTAGTTAACATGTATAATATTATCATTTTACTCACCGAAAAAAGCTGAAAGTAGACTTCTTGGAAGTTCTGTTAGTACATTCAAGCGCACAGCACGACATTTTAATTATCTGGTATTTGTAACAATATTCCCTAACAAGCACGATCACCATGAACACAGCTAAAGGGTCAAGTACAGTAACTACAACTAACTAACGTTGTAGCCTCTATGGTTGTAGCCTAGCAGAGTGGACAAGTTGCTGTTAGCTGACAGTGAAGCACGTATCTGTCAATCAACGTGACCATGCCCTAATGTGTGCACAAACTTTAAGACCTAATATAAATTAAAGGGTCGCGTTAGAAAACAATTCACTCACAGATCCATAATCATGAAGGTGGGATCTAACTATATCGATAATAAAAATGTATGGAGCCAGGGGTAGAAACATGTTTTTTTCTGCTGTAAAGTTGGGCATTTTAACATGGGGGTCTATGGAAATTGCTCCTTTCTGCAGCCATCGCCTATCGGCCAATATATGAACTGCAGTGTCTGGCACTTCCGTATTGGCTTCACGGCTCTACCCCACAGTTTGCCGCTTGGTGTCAAGCGGCAAACTCTGGGGAAGAGCCGGGACACGTTTATTTATAAAGCTTTGCGTCTGTTGCTCTCCTATCCGGGTCTGGATTCGTCTGTCAATCCGAGAGGTGAGCTCAATCAACCCATCCAAGGAAGCAGGGAGATCATAGGAAACCAGCTCATCTCTCATATAATCCACTAATCCTCTCAGATATGCGTCACACTGCGCCGGCTCGTTCCAGCTGCTGCGGCGGCTGCTGGTGCGGAAGTCAATAGCATAATCCACCACCGTGCCGGAACCCTGGCTCAAACTCAGCAGACCTCCGGCAGTGTCGGGACCCAGACGAACGGAACCGAACACCTTCCGCATCTCCGTGGAAAATGCAGCAAAAGAGGCGCAGGCTGGAGTCTGCTGCTCCCACTCTGCAGTTCCCCATAAACGGGCTCTCCCCGTCAGATGATTAACGGTGAAAGCTACACGAGCCGGAGGCGAAGGTGTGTGGCTGCAGTGAAAACAATATGGAACAGTTTGTGAGAAAAGGACTGCATCCCTCCGCCTCACCAGCGTAGAGTTCCGGCGTTCCCACACGAGGCTCCGGAGCGGAATGTTGAAATAAAAAAAGAACATTACAATTACAAAATAATTATATCTACAGCCCCTAAACACACAAACACACCGCTTTCATAAATAACACAGTTGTTCTGCAATAATATGTTTTATGTTTCCTGTAATTTTTGTTAGGAAAGGACATGCCTGAAAGACACGACATGTTCTCCTTCTCTGAGGGTCAAGAAGAACATCCAAGAGGAACATTAAAAGCTGATGTTATGAGATTTTAAGACCAGTACAGGACATTCACTAAGAAACTTACTTTTATTGTGAAAACACAGTCGGCTGATCGAATGCACCTATTTCCACATCTACACTCCATCAGCTGATTATTTCTATTTGCCTCGCTTTTATCACTTGTGCCTTGTACCGCAGAGTTTGCAACGTCACAAATAAATGGGGCCAATCTTCAGCCAGATGTGAATGTGTAACATTTTCAGTAAGAATAATGGACAAAAGGAGTGCAAATACAAATACAATTTATTGAAATGTGAACCAAAAGTTAATCAAACATGTTTTAAATAAAAAGCACATATGGACAGAAGGTGTAAACCTATTAAATGTATAAGTAAACACATGTAGTCAAATAAAGTGACAGACTAGGCCTGTGCAGGTGGTATCAGCTATGCCCAGCATGGGCTCCTCCATCAGGCCTTGTCCTCCTCGCTGAGGAAAGACCCTCAGTCCTCTCCAAACCAACAGACAGGACGTCCATCACACGGAGGTTTCTCCCTGAAGTCTCTGCAGCTCTCTGGACACCACGCTGTCTCAATCCGTCCACACTGAATATGAGAGGGGGAAAATGAAAATAATAAATGCTTTAGACAATAAGAAATATAAAGTTGACTGTTGAGTTGCTCAGTTTTTTTAGATTGTCCATACTATTACTGTATAATAATATCTCAGGTTAAGAGGCACCTTCAAATAAATATTGGTCTTTAAATACATGTTGTCTTTTGAATTGTTTGTCTAAAGTCAAGGATCTAGAACTGGTACTTAGTTTTAATGATACAGTCTGGTTATTATGCTGTTTGGAGGAGGCCTCACAGGTAAGAGTACTAACTAGCTACCATCACATGTACCTTAGCTTGACTTAAATGTCTTAAACGTATAATTAAGTGATATCAAAATATAAATAACTAATGTCATGCAAAAATATTAATATTTACTTGATTCCAGTGTTGAATTTAGCACAATTGCATACTGTTGTGGCAGATATCTCTGCTCTGCGCCGATCCTATATGAGTGTGCTTTAAAAGAAGGAAAACCCAAAACAGCCAGGATGAGGGTTAAACAATAATCTGTTTTAATGATAAACGGTAAGAATACATTACACTTTCAAAGGGGTGGGTCGGGCCCCACTCCCTGCTCTGGTCCTAACTGCCGGGAGAACCTTTCATCTTGTCGGCAGGAGTAAAAGAGAAAGAACTAAAAGCCAGAAAAGGCTTTTATGCAGAAAATAAAACAGGAGGAGCTGTGGTCAGTTTCTCATTGGGAGATGCAAAAAAGATGGCTTCTCTTAGCGAATCAGAGCGTGCCAGCAGAGATGATCCGGAAACAGTCCCTTGGTTTGAAGCAAAACAACCACATCTGGTGTTCGATGTCTCATTCTGTCACTTTCACACACACACATTCTTCCGACTTCCCTCTCTGCTCCCCTCCCCCAGAGTAATAAAACCTGTTTACACCAACCACCCCACAATGTTTGAAGCAAGTTTAGTCCTCACATTTATGAAAGGATAAAACAGAGAAATCAATACAAAACACAAACACAGGTATTGTTTGAACAGTATTCACTTAACTGCTACTATTGATAATTACCAGAGAAACTCCAGGGGCCTCTTTCAATATCTGGAAATTGCAACAAGACTTTCTGCCTTTTCAAATGTAACACTCTTCCCAAATATCAGATGATAATTAATCTTCAATTCCCCCTTTTTATCTCTCAAGAGATAAACTTACACAAGGCATTTTGAAACATATCTACTATCATTCTTTTCTACTGTGTCTGTCCCCGAATATTGTATAAATCTATCAGAAACTGAGACCCAAAGTACTTGAAAGTTTGGGAACAGAACACCACCTTCGATGGCAGTGAAGGAACCATTAGGGGGCAATCTGAGTACTAGGAAGCAGTCTCCTTGTGTGGTGAATCATCAGCCCCCCCCCCCCCTCAGAGGAATACGCCAACAAGGGGCAGCTGATAGGGAGGGGGAGATGCGGCTTTCCCTTCACTGGTGGAACTGATCAGAGAGAAGTAGACTCCTCTGCTGCCTCGACAAGTCCCCCAGCCCGCTGACAGCCGCTTCCGAGTAGTCTGCTGTAAGGATGTCTTCAGGGTCGTTCTCGTCCAGTCCACTGATGACAGCTTCCGAGTAGTCTGCTGTAGGGATGTCCTCAGGATCCTGCTCCTCCCGTCCACTGATGGCTGCTTCCGAGTCGACCTCCTCTGCGAGGGTCACGTCCATGCTGATGTCATCCCCGGTCCTAGCAAGTGGTTTCCCCGCCGCACACTGGCTCCCGTGGTACGAGCTGTCCCCCTTTCCTCCCACGCGGACGGCATGAGAGATCCGCTGGGTCACTCGGTCGGGGTCGGAGAGCCTGGGGTTGAGCCACTTTGTCCTGATGACCTTCAGCTAGACGAACTCTGCTGTGTCCGCCTCCTGCGTCTCGAGTCCCCCTTTTTGCATCACCAACCTGTGTGGAGAAATCTGATACAAATCCCTCAAGCCTACGCTCAGGGCTCCGGGGCCCTCCGCTGTTTGACCCACCATTGCGTAAGCAGCTTGGAGCCTGTTGGTGGGGTCTCTTAAAACAACAGCCGTCTGTGAACAGGTTTTCTAAATTAATTGTAGACCTCCTATCTGCCAGTGCAGCTTCAGAATCTTAATACTTGGCCTATGGCAACAAAACAAAACTCCAACATCTCTAGGTGAACCAAATAACACATATTAATAGCTCTGAATTTCTCACAAGCGTCTGTGTTATTCTTAATGAAATCCCTGAGATCCCATTTAAAATCTAAATATAATATGAACTGCTAATGTTTCTGTTAAAGAAACACACTAATGTTATGGATTCAAAAAACAACTAAAATCCTGATACTGACAAAGTGAATGATTTCCTGGTGATACTGCTTCTACCTGTCAGTGCTTAGATATTATCAAGCTGAAAAAATGAATACAGAATTCAAACAAACTGTCATCAAATGTCTTTCCATTATGAATTTAGATGAAATGTATATCCCCATAATGACCTAAACAATAAAGTCTATGGCTTTTACTTCTTTACCAGGCTAGTTACATGATGTTGTCTAAATTACATTCGGTCTCATTACATTACTATGTTTTAGCTTTAACTGTAATATGTTCTTTGTACATTTCAAACCTCAGTTACTTTAATACCTGTTGAAACATTACTCACCGGTCAACTTCCTCAGTATTCCATTCTGAAATTACATCTCTCACAGTAGCCCCTTGGCCACTGATTCTGCATCTGTGTTACCTGTTATAACTCAATCAATATTAGAAACATGTCAACATTCATCAAACAGTATCTTATCCCCAGATATGGAGCAGGTCCATTCTAAAACTGTCAATCAATGGTCAGATTGAACAATCGAGTTGGGGCAGCAGGTTCCTTCCAGTCCCTAAATGAAAAATGTACATTGTAAAGTTTACACTCCCCCTTTTTACACATAACTCATGTGTAACCAAAATCCTGTATGGGAAGAAAACCTTCAGGTAATAAGGGATTATAAAAAATACCCAACATTTTTCCCAAATGTACATCCATCATTTCCACAGTAAACACTTCAGTGAAATTAAGTGTTTCTCTCCATCCTTCAGTCCTAAAAGAAACAGAATCTTCATGTTTTAGTTTGAGTTTCACATTCTGCAAACTGCCACCTCCTGTGGGAGTGAAATATCAAGTAGATTAGAAACGGGTCACCTGTACGGTTTTCCAATTTTTGTGGAATTGTAGGAAACCTCTCATTTCCCACGGAGCCCCAGAATAATGTGTTAGTCCAAAAGCATGCTTGATTAGTCATTGTTTTAAATCATGCAGTTGCACTGATCACATGCAGACATACACTCACACTCACACTGTCAGGTTGTAAAGTCAAGTTTGGTCAGAGTCACCCCAGAGTCAGTCATTGACAGTGTCTTCTCAAGTTACACTGTCAGTCAGGGTCAAAGGTCAGTTGGTCTCCGTCTTTTTGGCCATGTGTTGTGCTCTGCAGAGACTTTGATATTTCAGCATAGGCTAGTATCCTTTGTCTACAAAAATCTGTCATATATGGAGCGCCATCATTAATTAATTCACGATTACAACTATAATGTTCAAGATATATCTAACTTTTCATCGGAACAGCTGTTCCGCACATTCCCTAAAAAAGTGTTAGCCAAAAAATGTCACTTCCTTATAGTACTACTACTGCAGTTTATTAACACCTAATCTATATTAAAATGTCTAATAGATCTATTTCAGAAACTTCTGTACTTAACTATTATCTTGTGTCAAAACATTACTAGGATCTGTGTAGCTCTGCATTTCATAGCTCATTAAACCCATGTATCTTCAATTCTGGTCTACTTAAAAACAATGTTAAATTCTTTAGCAGTGTGTGGAACCCAGGGTGTCCGAACCCGCAACAATTACTCCCTACTTTATCAAGGATCCAAAAACAGAAGTCATTTCATATTTCCATCCTAAAGCCCTCCTATGGTAATAACCATGCCACAATGGTGAAATCAATACTCTATAGATTGGATCACTACTTTATTCACAAGTGAATCAAAATCTCTTGAAGAATGATTTGTTAACATGATGAAAAGATTGAAGAATATGGTTCTATTCTGTCATATACCCCCTTTATCCCTCAGTGTGTTTTAGGATGATTCTCATTTTACTTTAATAGTTTCCTCTTTACTGCTATTTTTAATTTACCAATTGATTAATTCATAGTTAATACAACTTTTTACCTTCACTTATTTATCAAGTCAATTCAAGTTCTTTAAATGTGCGCTTATAATAAGTGTGTTTATGTGTAAACTCACTCATTCCCGTTGATTCCCTTCTCCTCTCCTCTGGTTTATCTCAAGCCGTGACCCCTGGCCTCCTCACATTCTCGACCAACTCCTCTGATTCTGACTCCTCCCCCTTTGTCCATAAGCTGTAACTCTTTGAGGCAGCCATCTGCCGAGCTACATCTGCAGCCCCCATCAGGCCACTGTTCTTGCACTGCTTTGCATTTCATCTCCTCCTTCACAGTCTCTCTGCTGCTTTATGGAGGGCAGATTCTGCTCTCATGTCCCATACTTTGCTCTTGTGCCAAATCTCGTGGCTCAGCTTGGAACTTCATGCCCTGTCTGAGGGACTGATGAGAGTAGATCTCTGCCTGTCAGCCAGCTGTTTGGTTCTGGATGCCACAGGTGGAGATAGTTCTGGATGCAGTTCTTATTGTTGTTGTTTGTTGAGCTCTGGGTTCTCTGTCTGTTCGATGGAGGAGGAGTCTCCTGTGGTGAGGTCCTCTGTCTGCTTGGAGGGTCGGGGTCTTAGCCGTATGACAGACAGAGAGAGAGAGTCCAGGTCTCGGGACGCATTACCTATAGTTAATTCTAACACACTGAGGTAAAATAAATCCAATCCTTTCCACTCTATTTTCCTAATCTTACTATCGGTCTTAAATGTTAAATGTCATCTGAACAACACAATTAATGTCTACTAATGATATGACAAAAACTCCCTCTAATAATCGTTTCATCCATTGTGACATATTTACCCAAACTAAGTTTTTCAACACCCACATGTTTCCAGCATCGCATATTCCACACACTACGAAAGAACCCCTCCGCATTCAAAAATCCTACTGCTATGTAGCAACAATTGTAAAGTTGCAGAGCACACTAATCAGATCACAGTAATTTGACCCAAGTGTAGGCCATTCCTGAAACTGTTAGCAACCACAAACACCAACTACAAATTAAAGATAAATTGATTTAGCAAAATTAACTCTTATGTAATTCAAAATGTGACAAAAGAACAATGATTTGTCTTACACAAGATTGTGGTCTAACAGAATGACTCTTGACCTCATGGGGTCAAATAACTTGGATGACCGGGGGAAGGGGAGAGAAGACTCAACCATGTGCAGATAGAAACCACACTGCTTGGAGACTGAGTACAATAAAAATTAAACCATACGACTTGTAGTCTGGCTTCAATAAAAATTTAACCAGACAAGGCCAGTTCATAACACACAATAACAGAGGTGAGCCTACATTTCCCAACATCTCTTGTCCTATCATTTGATCACAGTTCCTAGTCTCTCTCTCTGGGCTGCCTGCTCCTGTCCACAAGCTTCTCTCATCAATCACCTATGTGTTTATCCAACCGTGTGAGATGGCTTTTGTCTTCGTGCAGCACCTCTGTAATGTTTAAACCTTTAACAGCTTCTCTCTGACTGACAAACTTACAAAACCTTCTGTTTACTTTCTACTCTTTCTTCACAAACTTAAAAACACAATTGTGGTGAATTGTTTGCGTTTTCAGTTTCCTATCTACATTAAACAACCACCAACTCAGAGTCACTGTGGCATGATCAATACAACTCCTAAATAACATTACAATGTATATTTCGTACAGTGAGTTTGTTATTTAATGTTTAACAAATTGTCCTCTTTGTATGTCTAATCTAGGTAGAATAATCCACTATTATATTTAATTTGAATGTACTTCATATACTCAGTAAACCTCTTTTTACTTTTTCTTTTTTGAAATTTGCGTATCTCCTCTTGGATTTTATCATATAACACAACTGCAGAATTCTAAAAAACTGGAAAGTATTATTCTGTTTTGTTCTGGATGGAATCTTTAGAAAACCACTGAACATCCCCGATGAGTTAGCCGTCTCGATTTCTGAAAAAACCCACGGGGCATTTCACCTTCGTCTTACACTCCTCATTGCTTCACGTGTAGCTAACGAGTTTAGCCGTATGATTCTGAAAAATCTACGGGGCCTTTCACCTTACTCTTAACACCTCGTTGCTTTATTTATTTATAACTTACCTATCTATGCTAAAATATGTATTGCATTATACCGTCAATGACACCTGGAAATATCCTTGACAACTCTAACTTTTAGCTTAGCCAATTTACAGACCTTCGATAGAAACAGGCGTCCGTTTTACCTTTTAGTTTTAGGATCCTTAGTTGTCAGATTATTCCAGGTATCTCCCTCCATCCGCTGGCTGCTCATGTTTTCCTCTAAAAAACCCCACTCATGACGTCACCACGTCATGACGCCATCACGTCGGGCTGGTCACCAAATTGTTGTGGCAGATATCTCTGCTCTGCGCCGATCCTATATGAGTGTGCTTTAAAAGAAGGAAAACCCAAAACAGCCAGGATGAGGGTTAAACAATAATCTGTTTTAATGATAAACGGTAAGAATACATTACACTTTCAAAGGGGTGGGCCGGGCCCCACTCCCTGCTCTGGTCCTAACTGCCGGGAGAACCTTTCATCTTGTCGGAAGGAGTAAAAGAAAAAGAACTAAAAGCCAGAATAGGCTTTTATGCAGAAAATAAAACAGGAGGAGCTGTGGTCAGTTTCTCATTGGGAGATGCAAAAAAGATGGCTTCTCTTAGCGAATCAGCGCGTGCCAGCAGAGATGATCCGGAAACAGTCCCTTGGTTTGAAGCAAAACAACCACATCTGGTGTTCGCTGTCTCATTCTGTCGCTTTCACACACACACATTCTTCCGACTTCCCTCTCTGCTCCCCTCCTCCAGAGTAATAAAACCTGTTTACACCAACCACCCCACAATGTTTGAAGCAAGTTTAGTCCTCACATTTATGAAAGGATAAAACAGAGAAATCAATACAAAACACAAACACAGGTATTGTTTGAACAGTATTCACTTAACTGCTACTGTCACGGTTGAGTGAAGGAAGCAGGACCCAAGCGCAGATAACTTTGATAAACCTTTATTTCAAGGCTAAAATGGAACGAATACAGAAAAACACAGAACACTCACCGGTGGAGTCCGTCACCAACAAAAGAAGCACCGACACTGAACACAGCACGAGACAAGACTTAAATACAGGGAGGGGTAATTACCAGACACAGGTGAACACAATCGGCAAACGAGACACAGGTGAGGAGGGAGGAGAAAAACACAAGAGCCACAGGTGAACACAATTAGCTAACGAGACACAGGTGAGGAGGGAGGAGAACACACAGGGACACTAACGACAGGAGGAAAACATGACAGAGAACAGTGAAAACACCCAAACCTAGACAGAACTGTGACAGAACCCCCCCCTCAAGGGACGGATTCCAGATGTCCCTAAACCCCAACACAAAAATCCAAAAAAAATCCAGCAGGGTGGGTGGAGGGGGTCCGGAGGAGGGACGTATCCCTAGGCCACCAGGGTGGGTGGAGGGGGTCCGGAGGACGGGACTAAGCTGACCGCCCAGGAGCCCAGTAGGGGACCAGGAAGGGATCTCGGGCGGACGGCCCGGGGGCACGGCAGAAGCCGAGAAGGGGGACTCGGGCGGACGGCCTGGGGGCAAGGCAGAGTCCATGGTGGGGGTCTCGGGCGGACGGCCCGGGGGCAAGGCAGAGTCCATGGTGGGGCGAAGGCCACAGCGGGCGAACTCAGGGGGCCGAGCATGAGGGCGAAGGCAGCGGCAGGAAGAGTCAGGGGGCCGGGCTCGAGGACGAGGGCAGCGGCAGGAAGAGTCAGGGGGCCGGGCTCGAGGACGAGGGCAGCGGCAGGAAGAGTCAGGGGGCCGGGCCCGCGGACGAAGACCGCGGCTCACAGAGGGTCGGGATCGAGGACGAGGGCAGCGGCAGGAAGAGTCAGGGGGCCGGGCCCGAGGACGAGGGCAGCGGCAGGAAGAGTCAGGAGGCCGGGCCCGCGGACGAAGACCGCGGCTCACAGAGGGTCGGGATCGAGGGCGAAGACCAGACAGCTCCGGAGGCCGGGCAGGACCCGGTGTCGGCCGGACAGGAACCGGAGCCGGCGGGACAGGCTTCGGCAGGATCCCCCACGGAAGAGGACCAGGAGTTGGCAGGACCCCCAGCAGGAGAGCGGTTGGCGGGACCTCCGACGAGACAGGACAAAAGGTTGGCAGTACCCCCGGCAGGAGAGTAGACGGCGGGACCTCCAACGGCACAGGACACAGGGTTGGCAGTACCCCCGGCAGGTGAGTAGACGGCGGGACCTCCAACGGAACAGGACATAGGGTTGGCAGGACCCCCGGCAGGAGAGTAGTCGGCGGGGCCTCCAACGGGACAGGACACAGGGTTGGCAGGACCCCCGGCAGGAGAGCAGTCGGCGGGGCCTCCAACGGGACAGGACATGGGGCCGGCAGGACCCCCGGCAGGAGAGCAGCCGGCGGGGCCTCCAACGGGACAGGACACAGGGTTGGCAGGACCCCCGGCAGGAGAGCAGTCGGCGGGGCCTCCAACGGGACAGGACACAGGGTTGGCAGGACCCCCGGCAGGAGAGTAGTCGGCGGGGCCTCCAACGGGACAGGACACAGGGTTGGCAGGACCCCCGGCAGGAGAGCAGTCGGCGGGACCTCCAACGAGACCGGACAAAGGGTTGGCAGGACCCCCGACAGAGGGCTAGTCTGCTGGACCTCCAACTGGACAGGACATGGGGTTGGCAGGACCCCCGGCAGAGGGCTAGTCTGCGGGACCTCCAACTGGACAAGACATGGGGTTGGCAGGACCCCCGGCAGAGGGCTAGTCTGCGGGACCTCCAACTGGACAGGACATGGGGTTGGCAGGACCCCCGGCAGAGGGCTAGTCTGCGGGACCTCCAACTGGACAAGACATGGGGTTGGCAGGACCCCCGGCAGAGGGCTAGTCTGCGGGACCTCCAACTGGACAGGACATGGGGTTGGCAGGACCCCCGGCAGAAGACTAGTCTGCGGGACCTCCAACTGGACAGGACATGAGGTTGGCAGGACCCCCAGCGGAAACCTCCAACGGTACAGGACATGGGGTTGGCAGGACCCCCGGCAGAAGACTAGTCTGCGGGACCTCCAACTGGACAGGACATGGGGTTGGCAGGACCCCCGGCAGGAGAGTAGTCGGCGGGGCCTCCAACGGGACAGGACATAGGGTTGGCAGGACCCCCGGCAGGAGAGTAGTCGGCGGGGCCTCCAACGGGACAGGACCCAGGGTTGGCAGGACCCCCGGCAGGAGAGTAGTCGGCGGGGCCTCCAACGGAACAGGACATAGGGTTGGCAGGACCCCCGGCAGGAGAGTAGTCGGCGGGGCCTCCAACGGGACAGGACACAGGGTTGGCAGGACCCCCGGCAGGAGAGTAGTCGGCGGGGCCTCCAACGAGACCGGACAAAGGGTTGGCAGGACCCCCGGCAGGAGAGTAGTCGGCGGGGCCTCCAACGGGACAAGACATGGGGTTGGCAGGACCCCCGGCAGAGGGCTAGTCTGCGGGACCTCCAACTGGACAAGACATGGGGTTGGCAGGACCCCCGACAGAGGGCTAGTCTGCGGGACCTCCAACTGGACAGGACATGGGGTTGGCAGGACCCCCGGCAGAGGGCTAGTCTGCGGGACCTCCAACGGGACAAGACATGGGGTTGGCAGGACCCCCGGCAGAAGACTAGTCTGCGGGACCTCCAACTGGACATGAGTAGGGGCTTGAGTGGGGACTCGAGAGAGGGCTTGAGAGGGAACTTGAGAGGAAACTGGAGAGTGGACTCGAGAAGGAACTCGAGAGGTGACTCGAGAGGTAACTCGAGAGGGGACCTGAGAGGGGACTTGAGAGGGAACTCGAGAGGAGACCTGAGGGGAAACTTGAGAGGTGACTCGAGAGGGAACTCGAGAGGGGACTAGAGAGGGGACTTGAGAGGGAACTCGAGAGGAGACCTGAGGGGAAACTTGAGAGGTGACTCGAGAGGACACTGGAGAGTTGACTTGGGAGGTGACTCGAGAGGACACTGGAGAGTTGACTTGAGAGGGGACTCGAGAAAAGACTCGAGAGGGAACTCGAGAGGGGACCTGAGAGGGGACTTGAGAAAAGACTCGAGAGGGAACTTGAGATGGGATGAGGGAAGGGACTAGAGAAGTGACTCGAGGAGGGACTTGAGAAGTGACTAGAGGTGGGACTGGAGAAGGGACTAGAGAAGGGACTAGGACAGCTGGGGCCAGAGCTAAGGCTGGAACCATGGCTGCTGGGGCCAGAACTGGGGCTGGAACCATGGCTGCTGGGGCCTGTACTGGGGCCGGAACTATGGCTGTGTGGGCCGGTTCTGTAGCTGGAACCATGACTCTTGGGGCTCGGATTGCTAGCCTGGACTTGCGACTCCTTCTCCTAGAAGCCGCCTGAAGGCTCCGTGGACCTCCAAAAGCCAGCCGAGTTCCAGAAAACGCCTCTTGGACAGGAGCAGGAACTGGGGCGGAAGCACTGGTTGACTCCAGACGGAACACACCGAGACGTTTATAGTCCGCAGGCTGGAAATCACACGCCCAGATGAAGTTCAACATCCAGTCAGGTAAGAACTTCACCAAGTCCGGTTTCTCCATAGCCAACCGGTGCGCCTCTACCAGAGCGGCCTCCTTCTGCCGAACACTGGACGCTCCCCTCCACCAATCATAGCAGCAAGCCAAAGAAAATGAAAAATGCTGTAATTCCACTTCAAATGGGTCATCTGCTGGGTCCATCTCTGGTCGGTGCTTTCTGTCACGGTTGAGTGAAGGAAGCAGGACCCAAGCGCAGATAACTTTGATAAACCTTTATTTCAAGGCTAAAATGGAACGAATACAGAAAAACACAGAACACTCACCGGTGGAGTCCGTCACCAACAAAAGAAGCACCGACACTGAACACAGCACGAGACAAGACTTAAATACAGGGAGGGGTAATTACCAGACACAGGTGAACACAATCGGCAAACGAGACACAGGTGAGGAGGGAGGAGAAAAACACAAGAGCCACAGGTGAACACAATTAGCTAACGAGACACAGGTGAGGAGGGAGGAGAACACACAGGGACACTAACGACAGGAGGAAAACATGACAGAGAACAGTGAAAACACCCAAACCTAGACAGAACTGTGACAGCTACTATTGATAATTACCAGAGAAACTCCAGGGGCCTCTTTCAATATCTGGAAATTGCAACAAGACTTTCTGCCTTTTCAAATGTAACACTCTTCCCAAATATCAGATGATAATTAATCTTCAATACAAACGTTAAGGGATTGTAAGATTCTGAAGTATTATGCTAAAAACTCAATAACTTAGATTATTATTTATAATTTTGCTGAATAGTTTCATGTCCGCTTACCTTAGAAACGTAAAATGCGACGGCAGTGTGCAGATGGGGAGCATGTTAGCTTAGCTTGGTAGCTTCAGCTAGCTCTGGAACTTCCAACTCGGTGGCAGCATGTCCCGCCTCGGCTCCGCCTCTTTGCCCTTATTTTGAGCAGGCTGGAGCAGGCGGGAGTTGAACTCTGACGTCACTGTCGAGCCGTTAGTGGCCGACTCCGCCTACTAAGGGCTTCTCGGCAACTCTGCAGAATCCTATGGGTGACGTCACGGACCCTACGTCCATTTATATATACAGTCTATGCTCCTACCACGATATAAATAAATATGCCTAATAAAGGCTAAAGAAAGCTGTCTACTACTGAGTTCTATTAAATCTCCACCGCAACGCACTCCGCCTAACAGGTTATGGGCCCAGGAATGCCAGTCTAGAGCAACAAGGTAACAGAAGAACGAGCTGTTAGCCAAGAGAAGCTACAGGGGTCTGCAACCTTTTAACTAAAAGAGCCATTTTGCTCCTTTTTCCGAAAACATTTTTTGTCTGGAGCCGCAAAACATATTTCATAGTTTTTTATTGTTATATCAGACAAAAACTACAGTTTTTTTGCATTTATTAGGCTATTTATTACATGATATAAAACTGTTAACCTCTAATAAGAAACAAAGAACTCTTATAAAGAGAATTAAAAATAATACACAGGCCTACTTTAAAATAAATGAAACACAGCACTTGGCATGGGAGCCTGCCTACATACCTCCACTCTCAGGACAGTTCCGGTGCAGACCTCCACTCTCAGGACACCTCCACTGTCAGTACAGGAAGTGACGATTCTGACGCGTTTTTTTTCCCGCCCACCGAAGGACTCGTTTGATGGAAGTTTTCAAATCACAATGGAGACTCATCACGGAGGCGATGAGTCCACCCACCGTGCACTTTGGGTCCCCCTCAGCCTGGTTCTCGTAAAAGTTTTTCGCTCAAATGACACCATGGAGGAATGTAACGGGAGTTGACAGGGGACTCTGCCCGCCTCACGAGTGCCTATTTTCGACACTTTATTATTTATTTTTTTTGTGGCTATTTCACCCGGTTTCTACCGGGGACATTGCCCGGTCTCGGGTGTCCCCCCACGGCCTGTATCCAGCCCCCCCCCCCCCACAATTTTTGTTGCATATTTCTCCTCTCCTCTCACTGATCGAATGGCAAACGCGACCCACTGTTGGAGGGCCTCCACGCCGGCCCGGCCTAGTGCCGGTGCTCTGGCAGTCGGTTCCTCCGAACTGCGGGTTCGGCTCTGATGGCCGTGAGGGTGTGCTGCGTTGGGGTGGGGGACTTCCCCCACTCTGCGTGTCTCTTCCTTCCCGGGCTGGCCGATATGAAGCGTGACCAAGACGCACCGTCCAGGGGTCCCACGGGTCCCGCACATGGTCCTGCACATGGTCCCGCAGCGGGGTGGAGGTTCCCAGCTGGAACCTCCCCACCTCCACTGCGGTGCACCCAGCAAACACGGTTGTTTCTCGAACCTTCCACTATTGTCTTCGGGTGTAACTAAAATACAAGATGTCGTATTTATATATATAAATAAATATATATATCTATATATATAGATAATAAGTGTCAGCACGATTTTATTTTGTATTTGCGTGCATTTCCTGTTCGGAATGTGGCGCTGCGGCTGTACTGATAGTAACAACAATACAAGGTGTCCATATATATCTATATATATATATATATATACATATGTATATAATAAGTGTCACGATTTTATTTTGTATTTGCATGTATTTCCAGTTTGGAAAGTGGCACTGTACTGATAGTGGTGATTTTATTTTGGAATTCTTAGCGTGCACTTCCTGTCCTGAGAGTGGAGGTGTCCTGAGAGTGGAGGTCTGCACCGGAACTGTCCTGAGAGTGGAGGTCTGCACCGGAACTGTCCTGAGAGTGGAAGTCTGCAGGCAGACCCCTCTCGCACTTGGGGAGTCCTCTGCACATTTGAAGGAAAAAAATATATTATTAAAATGGGCCCACTTTGAAATAAATAAAACATATAGCTGCACCCTAAAAAGAGTTAAAGGTAGGGTAGGTAAGAATGGAGAGACCAGCTCGAGTGCACGAGAATTTGAAAGTACACAACCGGAAAAAATATGCCTCTTCCTTCAGACTTTCTTACAGAGTCCCTCCTCCAACACACACGAACGCGCACATGACCAATGAGGGCACGAGATAGGTTTGTGCACAGATGGAAGGCTGACAGGCAGTTAGGCCATCCAGTTATTTTAGCCGGGCAGGCTCAGATGATTAGTCGTGCTTTATACAGCGCAACGGCTTCCAGAGATTAATTTTTGTATGTATTTATTGTCAACGCATTTAATATATTCATTGCTATCGGGACGTTAAGAGCATTCCATGGAATATAACAAAAAGTTTTCTGTTTTCTGAAATAAATTACATACCCCATTGAATTATGACTGAAGATCGTCAGCTGTCTTCCTCTCCCTTGTTGTTCCTCGATACGTAAAGGCTGCACCACCGTTGACAACTTCTCTCTACATATCAAACATACCGGTAAACCAGCATTGTTTGCTGTGAAAGCATATAACTCTGTCCACGCAGAATTAAATCCTGTGTTCCTCCGGTACTTTTCTTTGATTTATCCATAGTTCGCTCATCGAGCCGGGAGTCAGGTTATTCGCCTCCAAGAAAAGTCGCTCGCGCGGGACCGTAGCAGGATGTGACGCATATTTTAGTTGACCTAATTAAAACCGTTTTGTTTTTTTATTTATGTGTCACAGTATCACCTCAAAATACAAGATACGAAAAATGTTCAACCATGCAACAAAATATAAATAGTCCTACAAATACTTTTATTTTATTTCCTTCTTTTTTTTTCTAAGCTCAAGGGAGCCAGAGCAGAGGGCTTAAAGGGCCGCATGCGGCCCGTGGGCTGCGGGTTGTCGACCCCTGTGTGGGACCTGGATGAAGACGGCGCTGAGAGTCTCCCGTGTAAACTGAAGACACGGTGTTTCTACAAGCCGCAACCCAATGTTTGGAGATAAGTGAACTGTATAAAGAGAAGACGTGTTAACGTGGATGCAACATAAAAAATGGCCGGAGCAGGAACACCCCAGCAGATTTTATTCGATGGAACATAAGATTACATTACATTACATTACATTGCATTTAGCTGACGCTTTTATCCAAAGCGACTTACAATAAGTACATACGACCAGGAAGACACAACCCTGAAGAAAACAGAATCATATAAGTACATCAGGTATCATAGAGCCAAACATTTCAAGTGCTACTCAACTAGCTATAGATAAGCCAGTCCTTTATTAGTATATAAGTGCCTTGTTAGTAATTCTATCGCTCGAAGTGGAGTCGAAAGAGATGAGTTTTCAGTCTGCGCCGGAAGATGTGCAGGCTTTCTGCTGTCCTGATGTCAATGGGGAGCTCATTCCACCATTTTGGAGCCAGGATAGCAAACCCACGTGTTTTTGCTGATGGGAACTTGGGTCCCCCTCGCAGCGAGGGTGCAGCGAGTCGTTTGGCTGATGCAGAGCTGAGTGCACGCGCTGGGGTGTACAGTTTAACCATGTCCTGGATGTAGGAAGGGCAAGATCCATTCGCAGCATGGTATGCAAGTACCAGTGTCTTGAAGTGGATTCTAGCAGTTACCGGGAGCCAGTGAAGGGAGCGGAGGAGCGGAGTGGTGTGGGAAAATGTTGGAAGGTTGAAGACCAGACGAGCCGCTGCATTCTGGATGAGCTGCAGAGGTCGGATGGCACATGCAGGTAGACCAGCCAGGAGGGAGTTGCAGTAGTCTAGGCGTGAGGTGACGAGAGCCTGGACCAGAACCTGGGTGGCTTTCTGGGTCAGTTGGGGACGAATCTTCCTGATGTTGTACAGCGTATATCTGCAGTAACGGGTTGTAGCAGCGATGTTTGCAGTGAAGGACAGGTTGTTATCTAGGATTACTCCCAGATTCCTTGCAGTCTGAGTCGGGGAAACAACAGAGGTGCCGATGTTGATTGTCAGGTCAAGAGTGGGACAATCTTTTCTCGGAAGGAAAAGCAGTTCAGTCTTGTCAAGGTTGAGCTTGAGGTGATGAGCAGACATCCACTGAGAGATGTCAGCTAGACAAGCAGAGATGCGTGCGACGACCTGGGTCTCTGAGCGGGGAAAGGACAGAATTAATTGGGTGTCGTCAGCATAGCAGTGGTATGAAAAACCATGCGGGCTAATGACTGATCCGAGCGAGTTTGTGTATAGGGAGAAGAGGAGGGGACCAAGAACAGAGCCCTGAGGGACCCCTGTAGTTAATTGACAAGGGTCGGACTCGGACCCTCTCCAAGTTACCCTGTATGTACGGTCTTTGAGGTATGAGGTGAGGAGGGAAAGTGCAGAGCCTGAAACTCCAAGTTCTTGGAGAGTGCGAAGGAGGATCTGATGGTTCACCGTGTCGAATGCAGCTGACAGGTCCAACATGATGATGACAGAGGAGAGGGATGCTGCTTTGGCAGTGTGCAGTTCCTCAGTGACAGCAAGGAGGGCAGTTTCTGTGGAGTGACCTGCCTTGAAACCAGACTGGTGCGGATCCAGAAGGTTGTTCTGATGGAGATAACAGGAGAGTTGTTTAAAGACAGCGCATTCAAGTGTTTTAGACAGGAACGGGAGGAGAGAGACAGGCCTGTAGTTTATAACATCAGATGGGTTGAGAGTGGGTTTCTTTAGGAGAGGTAAAGTGACCAGAAGTTAGAGAAGTGTTGATGAAATGGGTGAGAAACGGTAGAATATCAGGAGCGATAGTCTGAAGGAGGTTTGAAGGGATAGGGTCCAGAGGACAGGTGGTAGGGCGGGCAGAGGTAATGAGGGTAAGAACCTCACTTGGAGAGAGAGGGGAAAAGGAGGTTAGTGTGTGGGTGAAAGGAGGATCTGGTGACACAGCAGTGAGTAAAGGTGAGTCAGAAAAAGAAGAGCGAATATCATCAACCTTTTTTTCAAAATGGTTAACAAAGTTGCTTGACAGAAGTGAGGAGGGGGGAGGGGCTTTGGGAGGGTCCAAGAGGGTGGAGAAGATGGAAAATAGTTTTTTGGGATTGGAATAGGAAGATTGGATCTTATCTTGAAAGAAAGTGCTCTTTGCCTGAGAGATCGAAGCAGAGAAAGAGGAGAGGAGAGCCTGATAGGTTAGGAGGTCGTCACGGTGTTTGGATTTCCACCGTTTCCGCTCTGCTGCCCGAAGGACGGTTCTATTAGCACGCAGTGCGTCATTTAGCCAGGGAGCAGGAGGGGACTGACAAGCCTGCCGAGATGTGAGAGGACAGAGAAAGTCCAGAGAGGATGAGAGAGTAGAGAGGAGAGTTTCTGCAGCAGAGTTTGGAGGCAGGAGTTGGAACGAGTCAGAGGAAGGGAGGGCTGAGAGCACCGATGAGGCAAAGATAGAGGGGGAGAGGGAACGAAGGTTACGGCGGACAAGTGCAGGATGAGAAGAGATTAGTTTGGAAAGGGGTAGAGAGAATGAAAGGAAGAAGTGATCGGATGTGTGGAGCGGGTTTACAGAGAGGTTAGAAGTAGTGCAGTTCCTTGAGAATATGAGATCAAGGACATTGCCAGCTTTATGAGTTGGTGGGGATGGAGACAGTGAAAAAGCAAAGGCGGTTAACAGAGATGTTAGTTCGTCTATCTTTCCCGTCTGGAGGTTGAAGTCTCCGAGAAGTACAGCCGGAGGGCCAGTTTCAGCAAGGAAATCCAGAGACTGCAGGGAAGCATAGCCAGAGATGAAGTCAGCCTTAGGACTGGCAGTTCCACAGGCCACCTGAAACTAGATGTTGGATGTCAGTGGAGCATGTGGGATAGACGAGAGCAGGCCGGTTATATCGATTACGAGATACACAGGGCCAGTGATAATTGCGAGAGGACACATGAACAGGAATGGAGAAAATACACATGATTATAGCATGAGGGGCTAAACAACCAAATGAAATAAATAAAACACCAGCGATACTTAGCTCAATCAAAGTAGGATTTGCCTCCTCTTTGCCACCCTCGTGACTCCCGCAGGACTCCAATGTCTTTGTCGGTCTTCGGCTGTCTGACGCTGAAGCTGACGCTCCAGTAAAAATAAGTAAAAAGATAAGTATGATCTGTGGGAGACGAGATTCCTTAGCCGTTTGCACATTTTGAAGCTAAATGACACTATTTTGCGAGTGCCCACGGGTGAAGCTGCATTAGCTGCAGATCCAGGAAATAATGAAGACTGTTATGCACAGTTAGTGAATGCCCTGGATGATAAGAGCCTGTCATTGATAAGACATGATGCCGCCGAGGATGGAAGGAAAGCCTTGAAATTATTGAGGGTAGCACTATTCAGGAAAAAGAAAGCCAAGGATTCTAAACCTGTATACATCATTGACCACCATACAAATGGCAGACAATGAAACTGTTACTGATTACATGATAAGGGCCGAGAATATAATTGCAGCTCTACGTGATGCAGGAGAGAACATGAGTGATGGGCTGCTTGTAGCCACCATTTTGAATGGACTGCCAGATTCATTCAGGCCACTGGCTGTCCATGTAACACAGAACGAGGACGATGTTACATTTAAAGACTTCAAGAGAAGACTGAGGGTCTATGAAGAATCTGAGAAGATGAGGACGACTGGATCTATGGACAGTGTGATGAAGACTAACACAAGGCAAAGTAGACAAGGCACCAAGACACACAGGAAGAATGGAGAAGCCACTCTGACTTCAGTGACTTGTTACAAGTGTGGAGAAAAAGGACACATTAGAAGCAAGTGCACCCAGAAAGTGTGGTGCAGTCACTGCAAGAGCAACACACACACAGAGTCCCTGTGCAGGAAAAAGGGAAAAGAAGATGGAGCCAGGAAGGTTGCAGAGGAAGAAGAGGAGGACAACGGCGACGAGGATCATTGCTTCATGGCCAAGCAGGCAAACTGCGAGAGGCCATCAGCCAACGTAAAGAAGAAAGGCATCATGGTGGACGCCGGAGCAACATCCCACATAGTGAACGATATCGCCAAGTTCAAGAGCTTTGACAACACATTCCAGCCCGACACCCATTCAATCGAGCTGGCGGATGGGACCAAATGCAGCGGGATGGCACAACGCAGAGGGACGGCGCTGATCTACCTGCTAGACAACGATGGACAACAAAGAGCACAGCTGCATGAGGCACTGTATATGCCGACGTATCCACACGATATCTTCTCAGTGGCAAGAGCAACAAATGCTCTTGCCACTGGGCATGCGAACTTGGCATGAAATGTTGGGACATTGCAATTATGAGGATGTACAAAAGTTACTGGGTGTGGTAAAAGGCATGGAGATAAGAGGCAGTGTAGTCATGCCAGCACAGCTGTGTGAATAGGGAGCCAGACAGAAAGGCTACAGAACCTTTACAGCTGGTCCACACTGATTTAGCCGGTCCTATGAGAACCCCAAGCTTAGAAGGGCACAAATATGCACAGTCTTTTACAGACAACTATTCGGTAGCCATAACTGTTTATTTTCTCAAATCAAAAAGTGATGCAATACATGCCACAGAGAGGTTCTTGACAGACTGAGCACCTTATGGAAAAGTAAAATGTTTACGTTCAGACAACGGTGGCGAATGTACTAATAGAGAATTCAAATCACTGTTAACCAAAAATAGGATTAGACATGAGACATCTGCACACTATTCACCTCACCAAAACGGCACAGCAGAGAGAGGTTGGCGAACCCTCTATGAAATGGGCAGGTGTATGCTGTTAGACAGTAAGTTGCCAGACACACTGTGGAATTATGCTGTACAGACGGCAGCCTGTGTACGAAACAGGTGTTACAGTAATCGCACAAAGAAAACACCTTATGAGATGCTCACAGGCAAGAAGCCAGACATGTCCAAACTTCAGAAATTTGGATCTGTGTGTTTTGCCTACACACAAAAGAAGGGGAAGTTAGATTCCAGATGTGATTGGATATGATAAATACAGTCCAGCTTATCTTGTGTACTGTCCAGACACAGATAAGGTCCAAAAACACAGGTTGGTGAAATTCACAAACAAGACAGCCAAAGATAAAGAAACACAGACACCTGGGTCACACATTGAATGTCAGGACAGAGAGGTAGACCCCAGGGTCCTTGACAATGAGGAAAATGTTGATGAAAAAATGGGAAATGCATCAGGTCAAAGTGTTCAAGGTGATGTTTCTGTGGCTGAATGTGAACAGCCAGGCACTGAGAGTGAGGCTAGAAAGAACCCACCAAGAGCTAGGAGAAAGCCAATGCACTTACAGGATTATGAGACTGAGGATACAGTAGACCAGGGGTCGGCAACCCCTGGCACCCCTGCCACTGGTTACGGTGCCGCGTGCCACCGTAACCAGTGGCACACTAGGAATAAGTGGAATAAGTGTGCAAAAATATAATAAATTGTATTTTCGGATCCTGAACGAGACCGCCGCCAGAGCGGGTCTCCCTGTTACCCGCAGAAGGAAGCCATGCACGCAACGCAGCCCCGCTCTCTTTATCTCCAGGTGACTTTCTGCCGCTTTCCTCCGTGGTGCAGTGCAGCTGATCGTTTCACCACAGAGAGGAAAGCACTTCACTAATTGCAGTACCCATAAGGAGCTGTACACATGCCGCAGTTTTTGCGTGGCTGTGTATTTAGTTGAAAGCCCAGTGGCGATCTGCTCATCTCTCATCGAAATAATATGCTACAAAGGGGCGGACTGGCCATCTGTCTGTTGAACTTTCCTGTCGGCTCCCAGACCGTAGTCGAGGAGGGCAGAAGCAACAAGCTTCAGGTTCAATAACCCAATTTAGCTTAAATGACTGGAGAGAGGCGAGCTCTTCTTGGGAGGCCGTTGCATTTATTTAGCTGTTCTTCTGTTTCACAAAATACATCATAGACCTGTTTTTCTGCTGCCTCGTTTCACTTCCAGAAACATACACACGTTCTCTCACTGTCGCTCTACCATCCACAAACACACATGCACAAGCCACACCCCTCTCTCTCTCTCTCTCTCAAAGGGACAGCGATCTCATCTCACTGCACGACCCTAATATCATAACATGTGAGCTCTGGAGAATCACAGAATGGACAATCGTCCTTATTATTATGCCGTTTAAACCAATTATTTAAATGTGTGTGTTAAATTCGGCATCATGTAAGTTGCGCTGACAGGTCCACACACTGCCTCCCCGCAGCGAGGCTCCCCCGCCCTCCTGCTGATAGTTGACAAGCGTCAAGCTCCTAAACCCCCCCCCCCCTTGATAATTCTCGATCGTTGGCACGCTGATAACAATTTTTTTTTTAAATGGCACTTCATATCAAAAAGGTTGCCGACCCCTGCAGTAGACCAACTGGTAACATGTGTAGAGTCTTGTTATAGAGCAGTTTGTGACATACCACAAAATTACCAGGAGGCCATAGGGTCATCCAAGTCACGGCAGTGGATCAATGCAATGAATGACGAAATGCAGTCACTAGAAGAGAATGACACATTCAAGATCACCCAGTTGCCTCTAGGCAAAAAGGCAGTGGGGGGTAGGTGGGTCTATACTCTCATGTGTGATACTGATGGGTCAGACAAGTATAAGGCAAGATTTGTTGCAAAAGGTTACAGCCAAAAACAAGGCATTGACTATGAGGAAACTTTCTCACCTACAGCTGACATGACAACTGTAACGCCCCGTCTACACTACAGGCATCGAAAAATGCTTTCAACGCTTCGCCCATTCATTTGAATGGGGTGACGTAGAAGATTTTGAATCTTCGCCGAACTGCATTGTGGGGAGCATGGCTTTGCAAGCATCACGAACATCTATCGGCATCAAAAGTTGAACAATGTTCAACTTTTGAGGCTCGATGCTTGGCATCAGCCAATCAAATCCCGTTTATGCAATTCCCGCCAGTACAAGCGCAAGCCAATCTAACCGCGTGCAAGCTGGGAGAGCCAGACCGCAGTTCATTTCCTCATATTCCAAACGAGAAATTACGGTAGCAAATCACCCGGTTCTTTACGACCAGAACTATTTACCGGGATACAAACCGGAGGAACCAGGCATGGAGGGAGGTGGCAGAGACAGTGGGTGAAACTGGTAGGTTTTCGCCTGTTTGGGGAGTTTATATCCAGTTTACTTCGTTTTAACATTGCTATTGCTTTGTATGTCGGGGGCGGGATATTCATGTGATTGGGTGTTGGTCGCGCTGCTCGCAAAAAATATCTTAAAATCAGTACAAATGTATTCATTATAAACGTTAGTCCTTAACATCTATCACTGTGTATATTACCATTCAAACATATTTTAACAGTTGAACAACCCCCACACAGCTCAGTAAACACTGTGAAATGTTGACTTTATTTGATAATTTCAGTAAAAACTAACGTTCATATTTCTCTTTTTGATTATAATACTGATAAACGTTCAAAACAAAGCACTTTGGCAAGTTACCACATACGTTTTAAAATGCTTAATAAGCACCGTAACTTTCATGATATCATTTCTCGGTCATAATCGGTTGTTTCCGTGAACGGCCGACTGTTGTGTGACGGCAAATGCTGCGGCCGCAAGGCATTGTGGGGCAGCATTTTCTCCTTTACTTTCGTCAAGAGAGTTCCAGTGGTTCCTAAGCTAAAGGAGGTTATAAAGGAAGTTTGAAACCTCCTTTCCTATCATCTAGAGCAGTGGTTCCCAACCTTTTTTGTCTTGTGTACCCCCTGAGCCTTTTGTCATACCATGAGTACCCCCTCACTCATACGTGATGATGATCCTTCACAAGTAAAACGTAACTGATTATTGAATGAAAATAACTTTATTTCATCTCCTTAATTTGAACATCTAATTCTCAGGCATTTTCTTAATTTTAATTTAAATCACTCAATAAAAATAAATAAAAATGAATATGTTGCCTTGAAAATAAATAATATAATCAAATAAATACATATGAAATCAAAATAATCAACTTATCTTTGCTATATATATATATCTTGTAACATTTAGGCTTAAACCATGGAGCCCCTTTGAATAAGTCCCCTTTAAACAGGCATTTAAACTTTAATTAAGGAACAAAACACAATATCCAGAATCAGTATAGGCCTAGCAGTTTCTTTTCACCAGTCATTTACAACTTTTTAAGGACAGTTAGTATATGTTTATAAAACGGACAAGTCAAATCAAGCAATCTGATGTTTCTTAGCCGTGATATAATGAGCGTATATCCAGGGAATAGTTGTTGTTACTTTTCACAAATCAGTATCCCTCCGCGTCTGAGAACCGTTATAAAATCCTAAACTAAACTTTATATAGTAAACTAACTAACTAACTAACTAACTAACTAACTAACTAACTAACTAACTAAGCTTAAGATGGAAACATGTAAGGTTAACTTCGCCCTCCGGGTGGGCTTACTATGGAGGAGTAGATTGAGAAGTTCCTATCTCCAGAAAAAAAAGCACCGAAACGACGACATTCGCTATCTGTTATTGTTGTTGCATAGCAACCACCTCGCACTCAGTTTGAGTGCGAGCAGAAGCAGAGCAACGTGCAAGCACTATTTGAGTGCGAGGACAGGGTTTGAGGGAAATAAATACATAAAGTATGCTCTCAAATTTAAATACCACGCTCTTGAATAAAGATAGGGAATAACCCCCATAGTTTATGTCCGACGCATCTTTGTAACGCACGAAGGACAGGAGCTGCGCTTCTCCACTCACATCTGTCATTTCATCCAGCTGCAAAGCGAACTGACAGGCTAGTTTTATTTTGTTCACCACTTGTCCAATTATATTAACAGACATTCATTGATCCGACGGGATACGGTGTTATTCGACAGGGGAACTTTCTTGAGTGCTTCGGCTGCTTTCTTGTCTATCATAATTTCGGCCAACGCAGTCGCTGCAGGTAGAATGAGCTCCTCAACAAGAGAGTGAGATTTTATTTATTTAGCCACAAGCAGGGACACGGCGTAAGATGCCTCGAGTGCTTTCATTCACACATTCGTGGCTTTCATCATTACTGTCTGGCTCGACTTAAATTCCGACAGCTTTCGTCTGTAAAATTATTCCCTTTTATCGACACTTCCCGATTGTTTGGTGCTCTGGTGTCTCTGTAAATGCGCTGGCTTCATCGCACTATTAGCCAGGACTTCACCGCAAAAGAAGCTCTGAGGCTGCGGTGGGTCCGCAGAAGTATAAATGAATCCAAATAATATATATGTTTCACTGCCTTGGTTTCAGTTTGGCCTCTTTCTTACGTTTCTCGACGGGCTCCTCTGAACCCTGGCCTGAACCCAGCGCAAGCGGACGTTTCAGCCATTTATCCATAGCGCAGACCTACCCGTATTTTTCTGGCTGCAGGTAAGCAGCTGTTTTCATTGTGGGATTTTGGCGCGGTTGTGCGTGCCACAGACTATTGTCTCCCTAGGGAAACAAATCGCGCACTATCATTTTTGACGGGATTATTTTTGTTTTTACTTGTCACCTTGGAATTCCACGTACCCCCTACAGTTCCCTCGCGTACCACTAGGGGTACGCGTACCCCCGGTTGGGAAACACTGATCTAGAGAATTCGAAAGGCACTTATCATGGCTGCCACTGAGGGACTTCCGGGTAATTTCACTCCGGAAGGTTCCTACGCTAAATGGAGTGGACTATTCGACTTCAGCCACAGACTGAAGCAAGCAGCAGCGCTGAGCGGCAGAGCCATACTGCATATGTTAAGCCGATGTTCAATAAACATCCCAATCCCCTATGCTGAAGTTGCAAAAACACCACGATCTTATGATCGAATTCTATCAGTTACACAGGGACGCGGGAAGTCAGTCAGAGTTGGGGGTGAGTAGAGCGTCTCGCAGCGGAGTACTGTGGTGCGGAGGGGGGTGGGCTGCGAGTGGAGCCTCGCAGTTCTTCAGGTTGATATGTGAAGCTCATTAGCTAGCCAACATGTATCTAGCAAATGTTTAGCAAAATATTAGAAGTGAGGCTACTAGACTAACGTTATAGGTCTACTGTAATAGCCTCACTTGTAATAGTTTGCAAAACATTAGCTAACACTAGTGTTTTGCAGTTGCTAGCAGTTTATTGGGATTGTATGCTAGATCAGGGTTGCCAACTTTGGGTACCTGGCTGGAGTGAGATTTTGATATCATGGGTTTAATTACACATATGCAAACTAAATGCCGCTCCTCACAGAGAGAAGAGGGAAGAGGCTGTGAATGACTTTACATTGTGGATAAGGGTGGATAGCCCCCATTGTTCTGTGTGTCAAAATGAAAGACAGCCCACACACCTATCAATCATCAAACCGTGGGGTCTTATTTCATTACGTGTTGATTTCTATCAACACGTAATGTTGTATCGACGTATATAGAGATGTACTAGCAAAAGTATTCTCCGTCGGGACTTCCTGCAACAACACCACGCCGTTATCTTGATTCTGATTGGCCAGAAGACATTATCAAAGATGTTCTATTGAGAAGACGATCACTACGTGACAAAAGTTTTCAAAACCGTTTCTAGTCTTCGGTATTCTTGTTTTTGGCGTGAGAATAGTTTGGGCAGCGTGAGAGCGTGAGATTGAGAGTGAAAGCGTGTGTCACACGCCAGATGCGTGAGAGTTGGCAACCCTGTGCTAGATAGACAGGCATTGTTTTGATATAATAAATTAAGCATTATTGTTAGTTAAGCATGTCAGCCTGCAGCCCACTTCTTGTCTCTCTCTAACTCATTGCAGGTGGCTGCCTGCACTAAAGAAAAGGGCACAGAGAGGAAACCAGTTGTAAGATGTTTAAAAGTTCATTAAACACAATATATGCTTAAATGCATTTCAAAGAAGTTGTGTTGGAGTTTGTGTTATTCTACATTTTGACACCAAGATTCTCTTTTCTTCTCCCTGAGGTTTCTCCCATTTTCCCCTTTAAACTGTGGGGTTTTCTCTGGAAGTTTTTCCTTGTACGATGTGAGGGTCAAAGGACAGAGGGTGTCGTATTGTCATACTGATATTCTGTACAAACTGTGAAGACCAATGAGACAAATGTAACATGTGTGATATTGGGCTATATAAATAAACATTGATTGACCAAGATGTTCTGATTTTACTGCAAATGTGTATCGGTTCCAAATATCGGTTATCGGTCTCCTTGATTACTAATAATCGGCCTTGAAAAAGCCATATCGGTCGATCCCTACAATAAAGGCTAAAGCTGTATAAAGAACTTTCCTGAGACACCTGGGTCCTTATTTGGTAGAAAAGTTCAAAATGTGGTTTGGAGTAAGCCCAGGGTGAGATTTAGGCCCATTCCCAAACCACCCCCTACACCCTACCCCTCCGTTTGCGCGTTCACGCGGAGGGTCCGCCATATTGAGGGCTGTTCCAAAGCAACGAGTGTGGAGGGGGAGTGGGATATCAAGCCCTCAATCAGCGAGTCTGCAGTGGTGCTGACTTGAGACCGGTCTCTACCTGACCGGAGTCACGCTGTGTGTGTCCGTCAGGAAACACGCTGTTTACAAGTAGTTCCAGCAAACATCCACTGATAAATTGCGATGTTAACAACCTCATGATAACCTCATATGTTTTAACTTAGGATCATACCTGTGTTTAGTCTAGAAAAAGGTAAATGTGTGCATTTTATTATAAAGTTGTGTATATTTACAGACCGTTGCAAAAACTAAGAAGCTTATACACATCAGGTTTAAAACTAAAAGAGCTTTGAAACACAATGAAAGATGTTTGTAGTTTGATTTGAGTTATTCATTTAAACCTTTTGTCTAAGAGATGCTGATTTGAAACCGTTGTTACATACAGTTACGGCATTTCCTGTTTCTGCCGGAGAGAGGGGAGGCCGTCCCAAAGCTTGCTGCTGTATTTACTCCCTCCATCTGACAGGAGGGAGCCTCGTTGAGCTGCGAGTGTGGCTACAAACGGAGTTCACTCCATCACGGAGGAGTAGGGTCGAGGGAGTGGTTTGGGATTGAGCCTCAGTCAGAAACATCATAAACGTATGCGACGTGCGTCATGACGTCACGGTCTGTAGGTTCTTCTTAATATGCTTCAGAGTCCGACCAGGAGAGGCTGTCTTGGCCTGCTGCGCTAAACACTCATCCGTTCCTGAACCGTATTAACGGATTGCTGGACATTTATTTTACTTTGTGCTGAGGTGTACCATATTGCGTGGTAAGTCATGTTTACATCAGGCTAAACGGCCGACCCTTAAATGCCTATTGATTTACAAATCACTGTGTTTTCTCCCCTTGCTAACTAGCCTTAGCTAAGTGCAGATAGCGTTAGCTATCGTCTGACCACACTATTAGCTTCACGTTCAGTTGAAGCCGCGTGCGGCTGATTTTTATTTATGCCTGTCTGTAGCTTTATCACTCCCAATGAGCCCTCGACATTTATGTACTCGTATTATTTTCAATTAAACACAAGCTTTCTAAGCAGGCTCACGTTAACCAGCTTCCTATGTACAATTGTTGTTTGGGAAATGTTCAGTCGCCCCCTGGCTGCATACGATACTCATGAAACCCTGCACATACACAAAAGTCTTGGTACATAATGGTCATGTTCAACGTCTGGGAAATCCTGCCAGAGCTCAGTTTGCTCAACACAGCTCATGTTATATGGCTTCTTCCCTATCAAATTATTTTACATACTTCATAATACTACGTACAGATTTGGTCTTTTGAAAATATCCATTTGCTATTTCAGTTTGCTGAGACATTTCTTTGGTCGAGATTCTAGTAAATAACAATAGTTTTTATAGTATTGTGAATATTAAATAAAAGACAAAGCTGCGAAGGTATTGAAAATATAACTTGCAACAAATACATTTTGTTCTATGGTAAACCATTAACATTTTGTAACGTTTCCTGTTGTGTTCTTGTATCATCTGAATAGAGCAGAATTGCTGAAATGGTCAGGTTTTAGACAGTTTTCTTCATCAGTAAATGTTATACTGAGTTAAGAGGGAGATTTCAAACTACAGCAGCATTATTTAAGTTTTCAATTACCTGCAGAATATTGCCCAGTTTTTTTAATGCATTTTGAAGTGAATTTTCTCACAGTGCAGGAGTTTAAATGTAATTGTTTTTACATAATGTTGCTGGTTGGACCCAGCAAAAATAATATAAATGATAAATGGCATATATATATATGCCATTTATTTATTTATTTATTTATTTATTTATATATATATATATGTATGTGTATGTGTATGTGTGTATATATATATATATATATGTATGTGTATATATGTATGTGTATATATATATATGTATGTGTATATATACATATATATATGTATGTGTATATATATATATATATATATACATATATATATGTATGTGTATATATATATATATATATATGTGTGTATGTATATACAGGACTGTCTCAGAAAATTAGAATATTGTGATAAAGTTCTTTATTTTCTGTAATGCAATTTAAAAAAAAAACAAATGTCATACATTCTGGATTCATTACAAATCAACTGAAATATTGCAAGCCTTTTATTATTTTAATATTGCTGATTATGGCATACAGCTTAAGAAAACTCAAAAATCCTATTTCAAAAAATTAGAATAGTTCCTCAGACCAAGTAAAAAAAAAAAGATTTATAACCGCAAAACACAATCAAACATTTGAAAATGTCCATTAATGCACTCAGTACTTGGTTGGGAATCCTTTTGCACGGATTACTGCATCAATGCGGCGTGGCATGGAGGCAATCAGCCTGTGGCATTGCTGAGGTGTTATGGATGCCCAGGATGCTTCAATAGCGGCCT